>VYZU01074705.1:0-48371 GCA_013401355.1 Ceyx cyanopectus | reverse complement strand
AACCATCACCCCTTGTCCTCTTGGGACAAAAACCACTATAGGTCTAGAAACATTAAATCACTTCAGGTGAACATTTTCAAGTGTCTTAAGTGACTGAGACACCTCAGTCAGGGTGTTTCACATTGCAGGTCAGTGCCCTTTATGTTAGATCCCCTGGTCCCATGGTGTGACCACACAAACATGAACAATGAGTGTGATGGAGAGCATGACCAGACACATGAGCCTCAGCAGAGCTGGTGGAAGAGAAGCAGGGAAGCCAAAAAGGCACTGGCAGAGGTTGGAAGTATCCAGAAGACAGAAGCAAAGTCTATGAAGAGGTTAGGCTTGAAGGGCACCAACGGGACCCCGAAGAAGACACAGCTTGAGGAAGAAATGTGCCCCAGATGTCCCCAAAACAGTGCTGCATCCCACCCCACCAGGAAAAGAGGAGGAATAAAAGAAAGGGAAACATGAGAAAAGGATTCACTTACATTTCACTTAAATTAAATAAATTATCAAATATTCCATCTTCTAATGTAGAAATCTTGTTGTGGCTTATATCTCTGTAAAAGAGGGAAAATGAAAAAGAAGGTTAATCATGCTGGTAACAACTTCCTGGCCAACACATAGGACCAACCTCTGTGCCAAACTCTGCTTGGGCACCACTCACCCTCTGAGCACTTCAAGTCTCAAAAGCCACATGCATGTGATGGCAAGATGTCCAGCCAGGCATTAAGTCATGGAATCCCAGCGTGGTGAAGGCTGGAAGGGATCTCTGGAGATCATCTGGTGCCACTGCCCTGCTCCTGCAGGGTCATCCAGAGCAGGGGGCCAGCAGCACAGTGTCCAGGCGGGTTTGGAATCTCTCCACAACCTCTCTGGGCAGCCTGGGCTAGGCTCTGATACCCTCACACCAAAGAAGTTTTTCCTTTGAGACAGAACCTCCTGGGTTCCAGTTGTGCCCACTGACCCTTGTCCTGTCCCTGGACATCACTGAGAAGAGTGGATCTACCCTCTTGACCCTTGCCCTTTAGATATTAATCAGCATTGATAAGGGTCAATTTCACCTATCAGTTTGACCTCCAGGGTGAAATCCTGCCTGACCCTCTGAATGCCAATTAGTGAATCACTGGACTGTGAGGGTCAATACCTTGAGGAGGGAGCCCATGGACTCATTAATCTGGGGCTCCACAGAGGAGGTCAAGCAAGAACAAGTAATATAGAGTACTAGCATGTGTTGTAGGTACCAGCTCAAGCGTGCACGATGAGCTGGAGGGCTGGCAGGCCACAGGTTGTACTTACAGTTTTGCCAGAGAATTCAGGCTTTCAAACATCTGAACATCTAAACTGCTGATCTCATTACTGGAAAGATCCCTAGAGAAAAAAACACAACTTTCAGTTTTCATTCAGCTTCCTTTTGTCATTCCTCCATCACTAGACCTTAGAACAGTCCTTCTCCAAACTCCAATCCAACTCCAAAGTGGAAGGTTTTGGTGTGTCAAGCAAAGCAGCCAAGGCAAACACCTTCCCCAGCTGTTAACACCCATGCTGCTCAAAGCTTTGTGTGACAGGCTGGAGATCACTGTGATGGTCATCACAGGCACACTGCTCTGCAGCGCACATACCATAACCACGGACACCACAAACACGTTACTGATGCTGATCTGTCCTTCTAAGAAGACACTCAAGTCTAACATATCTTCAAAGAAGTAACTGAGACTGAAGTAGTAATTAAACTAGAGAAAAAATTATGAGGAGCTTCCACATCCAGTTCTAGTGCCAAAGAACTGATTGTTAATGACACAAGCAATGAGTTCAACTTTGACAGCTTAAAGATCTCATCTCTCTTTGGAAAAGCTTAAAAAAGAAAGAAGTAACAAAGACTATTTTCCTATTTTCCATTTAAAAGCAGGTAAGATTGTCCTCAGGAAAGGAACGTTGTTCTCAAAAATCTCTCCTCACGCCCTCTAACACCAACAGCCTTCAACTCATTCAAAGCAGGGTGGGTTCTGTCCTCCCATCCCTCTCCCTCTTCTCAACCCACGTCCTCTCTTTCAAACAACACCCATCTAAGAACTGAAAGTTCCACTGACTTGTCTCCACTCCTTCCTAAAAAAACTCACTCTGAGGTTCAGATGAATCTCCTTTGGCCAAAACTTCCCTTTAGTAGCATCAAAACACTCACTCCAAACCCCTGCAATGGTTATTATGCTTCAAGGATCTCTGGAGGAGCTCTGGGGAGGTGGACCCACCACAGCCACAGCCGTTCCCCATCAACACAGAACTTCTCCTGCCCACCTTCTTTCTCACCTCTTTTCCTACAGGCATTTCCCGTAACTCCTCCTTACTGTCTCACCTTTTTCTTTTTATGTCCTCATCAGTTAATTCTTGGTTTGAATTGACATTTAAGCTTAATTTATCCAAATGAAAAACATTCTGCCAAACTGGCAGGAAAACTACGTCTGATTCCAGGAAACTCTAGGGATAAGTAACAGGGATTGATGTCTCTTTAGAAGGTTTATTTTCCCTGATTTTGCTGTCTGGGAGTTCTTTGCCAAGCCAAGAGTAGATTCAGAAGCATTCACCAATAAAGAAGTCCAAGAAATGCACAAAATAAAATCTCTACAAGTACACTTCAAAAAGGATGCCAGCAAAAATATCCACCCAAGCTGGTTTTCTTCTGTCTCAGGGTATCTGGGACAACTGTTAAAGAACACAGAGCATCCTTTGCTGCAGTGACACAGACCACGTGGGAGCCACATTCTGCACAGGGGACATGAAAGTAACCTCCAAATCCATTTCCAGCTCCCACTTGCAAGACCAACACTCAAGACAGGTCAGGCTGATATCCTGACTGCCACCAGTCAGCCAAGTAAGGTCCTTCCTCCTGCTCCACTTCTCCTTGAGCATTTGCTCAAGGTAAACTGTGCTCCTCTGTCTCTGCACCTTCTCCCATTACACCTCAAGACCAAGACAGAAGGAAATGGTGTCTCGGCTCAGCTGCCTTCTTGCTCCTTGCCCAGACAAGCGAGACCTCCAAAGCAAACTGTTCTGCTGCTGCAGAAGCAGGGCTTTACTACTTCAAAGCGACTCTCAAAAGTGCTGCTTGGCTGTGTGGAGAAGCACGAGGGCAGGGTGAAGTTCTCACCATCACAGATGACACAAGTGGGCTCACGGGCACCTGATCCAGGCAGGTATTGGGACACCCAGCCTCAAGCCTGGCCAGCTTCTTGGCAGCTCTCAGCAGCCTTCTCTCCATCTCTCCTTCCTTGCTGCTTCCCGAGCAGGAGGTGAAGGACTCCAGCAGGGCAGGTCTGCTTGTCTCCATCCCTCTGTCACAGTGCCAAGTTGGTCCTGAGCCTTTCCCAGCCCTTTGCAACCATCCCTCACCATTATTTCCATTGTACCTCAGAGAAAGCTTTTAAACTGGAGGTAAGTGAAGACTAAGACTCTAAACCCCCAGTTCCCTGGGGTCAGTCAGCTACGCTCCACCCCCATCTGTGAGCAGGACTAGGGATGACTGTGACCAGCTTAATGAAGGTGATCAGTGGCAGAGCTGCTCCCATGAGCCCCAGCAAATGGGTAAACTAGAAACCCAGGCAGCAAGTTCTCACTCAGTGCTGCTTTGGCACAGCGTGACACTAGATATCACTGCCTGCTGAGCACCAGGGAATTGCTCCTGGCAGAGTAATAAGGGGTGCTCAAGGGGTGCAAGGTACCTGGTGCTGTGCCTGCTGCCAGAGAGGATTGGTAATGGAGGGCCAGGAGAAGCTACTGTGCCCTGTAAGCCTCCACGGTGTCACGATGGAAGGACTGAGAAGGCTCCTGCACCTTTTTCCTCTTCTCCTGTTAGTGCAACTGGGCTGTCACTCCACAGTCACCAAGCTGATGCTGCCAGATGTTAGCACCTGAGCTCACCTATCTATCCTGCACTGACTACTAACACCCAAAGACAACACCAGCCCCCAGCTCAGCAAGCAGAGAAGCTCCACTAGTGGGCTTCAAAGCAGAAAGGAGGGGCTCAGTTCCCATGTGAGGCTGCTTCAGAGGCAGTGAGAGGCTCTGAACCTTTGGAGGCTGTAGCTGACCCAAGCTTTGTCCACATCCTGACTTTGTCACTTTACAACCCACGTGCTTTGCAAAGGATCCCAATACCTTGGCTCCCACTCTCCATCTTCCACAGCCTGAGCTCCCACTCAGGATCTGCACAGAAGCTGCTGTCCTTCCATCCAAGAGTGGGCACTAGATGGCAACACACCAGCTCCTACAAACCAGAGCACCAGAGCATAATTCTATTGCTATTTTCTACCTCTCTTCTTGCTGTTTTCTACCCTTGCCTTCATGATCTGACAAGGAACTGGTATAAAAACCTCCTGGGTTTCAACCTCCCCAGACCTCCTCAGAGCAGAGCATGCAAGGGAAGCAAAGATCCTGTTGACAGGACAGCTTGGAGAAGGGAGAAAAGGTGGTGGATGCCAGTGCCTGCCATCTCCAGCCAATGAGCTGGGCTCCCAGCCGCTTCTCTGCCTTCTTTCCCACTGGTCTGCCTCCAACATAGATGGAAAATCATGTTATGCATTCCTGTCATGGGGAAGATGGCCAGGAACCAAGCTAGGCTGAAGAAAAAAAAAATTATTATCAGGAAATACTGAGCAATAAAAGCCAACGCAAAGGCTGTGGGACAGGACTCGGGCTCTCAGTGCCACAGACTGCCACAGCAGTGCTTTCTCAGCCCAGTGCCAGGCTGGAGGGAATTCAGAGCAAGTTCAAAGCCAAGGTAAGGTGCCATGCAGAGACCAAGGGTCTCCACTGAAAGGTGCCATGCATGCCACCTGCCACCATCCCCACCAGAAGAAAGAAAAAAATTAGTTTCATTGTGCACCGGTGGATACAGAGAACACACTGTGCTGCTGGGCAGCGATGGGCAAGTCACAGCTGCTTGATCCTGCCTCAGTTTTCACACCTGTAAAATGGAGCTGTGGAAAGCAAGAGGAGGCTGGGAGGGCTGGGCCACTTCTCTGTGGGATGTGGGGCACCAAAACCCAATAACAAGCATGGCAGAGAACTAGAACTGTGCAGAAAATGATCACAGAATCACCATGGTTGGAATAGACCTTTAAGATCATCAAGTCCAACTGTTATCTAGCCCTACCATGGCCACTGCTGCACCATATCCTTGAGCAACATATCTAGACAGCTTTTAAGTACATCCAGGGATGGTGAACCAACCACTCCCTGGGCAGCCTGTTCCAGTTTTTGATAATCGTTTTGGTAGAGAAGTTTTTCCTTGTGTCCAACCTAAACCTCCCCTGGCACATCTTGATGCCATTTCCTCTTGTCCTACCAGCTGTGACTTGAGAGAACAGACCAACAGCCACCTCCTTTCAGAGAGCCCCTAAACCCCAGCAAACAGACATTTAACTCACATGCCCAGCAAAAAGACTTTAAAACACTTCTGGAAGTAGAGCTGGTTGTGCAGGGAAGGTGAAGCTTCTGATAAGGGAACACTTGGTACCAAGTGCATCAACCTGAGCCTTGGGAGCTTCCAGCTCCGTCCCAGCTCTTTTACCAGCTCCCTGCATGGCACTGAGTGGGCCACTACCTCTGCAGAGCTGTGTGTGCCACAGGACTAAGAGCAGCTCATCAAACTGAGAGGGGATCAGCTGCAAACCCCACCAGTGAGACCTGCAGATGGCCTTGGGGAACTCCTGAGGGTACAGAGCCCCCAGCTCAACTGGCGTGTCCTTGCCCAGCAGCTGCTGGGGCAAATGGTGCTGATGGAGCAGCAGGACTCAGTGCCACCAGATTTTCCCCTTCATGATGCTCAGACAGGCTCCATTACGGACCAGCAGCCGCCAGCCTGGAGCAGCCAGTGGGGTTATTTCTGCAACACTGTGGTGGAAGAGCTTTTTTTGGTGCTCTGCTGGTTTTTCCTTAATTCCAGAGAACATATAACATTGAGCAGAGTATAGCATGGCTCCGCCTGCCAAGCCTGATGTCATGCTCTCATTATGTCACTTGTGGGCCCGTTCTGCCTTCATTTCACAAACAAAAAAAAGGGAGGGAANGCAGCCTGGGGGACAGTCACAGAATCCCAGAATCCCTGCATGGTAGGGGCTGGAAGGGACCACTAGAGATCATCAAGTCAAACCCCCTTGCTAAAGCAGGGTCACCTAGAGCAAGCTGCAGTGGTTCAGTCAAAAAGAAGCTCCAGGTCTCTAAGCCATGATAAAAATTCAGACTTTTGTGGGTCAGTAAAGCTGCAGAGGTGCTAGGGAAGGGTGGCAGCCTGGGTACAGTTATATTTCATAGAATCATTGAATCATTTGGGTTGGAAGAGATCTTTAACTAACATAATCAAGTCCACCATAAACACAGCACTGCCAAGGCACCACTAAACCATATGCCTCAGCACCAGATCTCCATGTTGAGCTCTGAAGCCCCTCCAGGGATCAAGGGAATTCCACTGCCCTGGACAGCCTGGGACAGGTCTCAACAACCATGACATTGGGTAAGACATTGTCCCTCAGCTCCAACCTAAAACTCCCCTGGTGCAACTTGAGGCCAGTTCCTCTTGTCCTGACACTTGTTCTTTGGGAGCAGAGCCAACCCCACCTTCACTTCAACAATCCTGTCAGGGGGTTGTCAATAGCAAGAAGGTCTCCCCTTGAGCCTCCTTTCCAGGCTTAACAAGCCCAGGTCCCTCAGCTGCTCCTCACCCCACTTGTGCTCTAGACCCTTCCCCAGCTCTGTTGACCTTCTCTGGCCATGTTCCAGCCCCTCAATGTCTTTCTTTTAGAGAATGACCAGCAGCATTCCCAGCAACACTTCCATTTCTCAATTCCACCAAAAGCCAGGCTGCACTGCTCCACACCTTGCCACCAGAGAGGACAAGTGACAGAGGGACACGACATGGCTGGAGTCACAAATGCCCAAGAGGTCACCTGTGCAGCCAAAACTCTTATCTTAGGTGCGACCATGGCAAACACTTCTCTAGGATGCAGGAAGCACGGACAGGCTGGTGCCCCACGGAGCAGCGCTGATGTGCTTGTAATGCCAGAGGTACATAATAGACTTTCCAGAAAAGACGAGGAAAAACCTTCTGTGTTTTTGTATGCTTGGGCCAGGAAAAATTACAGGTTTTTGCTGATCCGATTCCTTTTTTGATTCGTCTTTTGGCTTGCACCTCTCTGAGGAAGCACAGCAGAAGTAACGGTGCTTGTGTGCAGAGGGCAGAATATCCATTCTTGCCACAGTGGGTATAGAAATCTGAAAAAACACCCATTTTTTGTGTGCTGGGTATGGGGAGCAATGCTGCAGTCCTGAAATAGGTGCAAGAACACTCCAGCCTAGACAAAGGGTCTCCACAGCTCTCCTGCACAAGGGGGCTCTTAGCCTTTTAGCACAGAAAAGAAGGTAACAGCACGCAGAGATTCTTCATCACCAGCTCCTGTTGTGTCTACCACACCAGAGCGGGGATTTTCCAAGGCAAAGTGATTCCAGCTCCACTGCTCATCACCTCCAGAAGCTACAGCTTACCAAAAAGAGGGGCCATTCCCTGCCTGGGTTCAGCCCTTCCTTCCACAGAGACATGTAGCAGTGGGTCACTGTGAACTGGTGCACCCCACCCCAGAAGGTGCTACATTTCCAGGGACTCCATCCCAGAGATCAGCCTCCAGAGAACAGCAAATGCCCTAGATGGAGGAGGCTGTCCTGGGAAAGGCTGAGCACAGACCCTGGCAGCTGCCGAGAGCAAGTCCCGAGCAGAGAGCCACACACTGGGGCTGGCAGATGGCAGCGAGGACCCTTGCCTCCCCGGGGCTGTCACAGCATGATGACAATTTATTTGTTCATTATGAATTTATGAGTTTCAAATGCTGGTCCAAGTCTTAGCTTTCTCCAAGGAATTTGCCCCAAAAGACTTCTTCACAAATATTAATCTAAAACCAAAACATATTCCTTCCCACAGCAAAGCTGTAATTGTTGTTACAGAAACATCAGGCTGGGATACAAGCCCTTTTATAATGTCCTGTCCACTTCGCACTCTGCTGGGACAACTGCAGAGCTCTCACACATGCCCTGGCAAGGCGGCCATGCCTGAAGCCAGCTAGGTTTGACACAAAGCAGACCCAGATATAATTCCCAGCTCTGTCATTTATCTGCCAGTGACTGGAGGAGGAGAAAGAGCAAGACAGAGATGATTTTCTTCACCAAGATGCCAAGATCCCTTTATTTATTAATTTACAGCTCTTTTTATACCCTTTAACCTCAAAGTAATTGGACAAGAAATCAGCCACCCCCTGGGGTAATTGGCTGGGGTGCCACAACACCCGTAATCAAAACATCTTTCTACTGTTTTACAAACAAATGCCAGCAAGGTCACATCTGGTGAGAACCTTTGCTTTCCCACAGGAAGGAAAATTCCTTTGCAGCAGCATTTTAACACCCACACAGCTCCACTGCAGGCTCACCCCAGGACCATGAGCAGGTCTCTCCATCATGGTAGGCTCCCCTCTGAGCAGTGGGAGATGTTCCTTCCCACCTCATGCCTTGCCTCGTCCTGCCACGGGCCTCTCCTGGAGCACCAGCAAGATGCAACCCTCATATCTGTAGGAGTAAATCCTACTCGTCTTGCTAGGTTGGGGCCCAGATGGAAGCTGAGGAGCATAGAACCATACACTGGTTTGGGTGAGGAGGGACCTTTCAAGCTCATCTAGTCCAATCCCCCTGCACTAAGCAGGGACATCTGCAACTAAAGCACATTGCTCAGAGTCCCTGCCAACCTCATCTTGAAGAAAAGGGGCTGTAAGAGCTCCTGAGCCTTGAGCATTGCATGAGACTGAGATGAGAGCTTGTGACACCATGGGTCACACAGAATTCTCTACATATCCACTGATCACCAACACTCCCTCTGCTCCTGCTCCTGAACCCTATCCCTGTAGCAGAGGAGATGAGGCTGTGTATGGTCAGGGCATCCCCACCATGGTCAGGACACCCTCACCATGGTCAGGACCATCACCTCTTCCAGGGCATCCTCACCATAGTCAGGGTGTCTCCACCACAGCCAGTGTGTCCACGTCGAGGCCAGGGCATCCCGACCCTCCAGGTGGGAGCCATCTGCTGTTCAGCTGAGGCTCAAGGAGCAGTTCCTCAGATCCCTGCAGCCAGCAGCTTTCCACAGACTTTCCCAAATATGGTTATGAAGTCGGGTGAGCAATGAAGCCACTCGAACAAAGGGGATGTGTTACCTCACAGAGAGACGTCATGCTCTGGCAGAGCTGGCTCATAGGCAATGGCATCACGTGCTCCATTCTCCTCCTCCAGGAACGCTGGCTGGGGGCTTTTTCACACAAAAGGCTCATTTTTGGAGTTATTCTTAGCCTGCTACTGACTTCATCTCCTCGTTCCCAACAGCAAAACAATGGGGCCAAAGGCAAGGGGGGCACTGGGGGGTCACCAAGGGCCTCCTCTGCTTGTGGAGGTCAGCAAGAGCTTCTGTGGGGCGCTCTGGTGGGATGAGGAGCTGGTTATGGGAATGGCCACCATCATGAGAGAGGCTTTTCACACCAGGTCCTACCTTCCGAGCCACCCAAGTGACCAGGAGCTGGCACAGACCAGAGCTGGCTCTGAATGTTGCCTCCACTGCCAAGAAGTGACTTCATGTGGCATAAGGCTTGAAACACCCAACATTACCCACCCCTGCTCTGCCTTATCACAATAAAAGAGGAGACCAGGGAAGACCTTCATCTTGGGAAAGCAGCCACCCAAACATTTAAATGAAGTCAACATCCACAATTAGTGCTGCACATCAACAAGCTGTCGGCAGCTCCATCCAGCGAAATGTCAGTCCTAAAAATCGACAGTTGTTTCATGGAAAGTTTGCAGAGAAACCAAAGTTGAGATAAAAACAACCATCTTCCCAGCACACAAGGCAGAGCTCAAGAAGATCATATCAGATGCCTGCAGCCCAAACCCAACCACTTTCCATGCAAATACCCATTCCTTCCCCAAAATATCATCAATCCAGGGAGCCCCTACACTCCACAGCACCACGCGCCAAGACGTGGCTCTTGCTATACCCTGCTTGGTCTCCTGGAAACCCAGAGTGTTTCCAAGTCAGCATGTTTGGAGCCCAGTGATATTTTATTTTACCATGAAAAGTGAGCTCTCTGTAGGCTGTAATTTAGGAATTACACAGCTGAGCTTGCAAGTGCTGAATCTTCCTTGCAGAAAGTGAAGAGTTTTCAATAAATATTGAGGTATTGCTGGTACTAATTCATCACTGAGTAGGCAATCGTTGGTCCTGTTCTTTTTTGACAACAACAACAGAAAGATTTTGAGGCCATTTCCTCCTCAGTCATTTGTAAAGTTTGAGCTCCAAGCCCCCCAGGTTTTGCTGCAACCCCCCACACCCAGCCCATACCTCGCACAGGGACCATGGAGCAGAGACAACCAGGGGTGCCCGCAGCCCAGCTCCCCAGGCTCCAGCACCCACATTGGTACCAGAACAGACCCAACTTTCTACCCAGCCCTGGTAACGCTGGCCAGATCCTGACAGCGATGTCACACAGGAGGTAACACTCTCGCAAATACTCTCCCTTTTGCAGATGACAGCACAAGCCCACAAGCTCACCTGGCCTGTAGCTAACAGCAGGCTCTAATAGACCAGCACGTTTTCCAAGTTCCTGGGTGGCTGCTTAAGGAAAACATTTTTGTGTGAATTTTCACCCTGTCTGTCAACTGAGTTTCATCTCTAATGTGTTTCACCAACAACCTTTCCTTTCATTTAAGAGATTCCCTGTTCCAGATTTTGGCCAACACCCTTCAGCTCAAAGCATGGGATGCTAAAAATAGCTAAGATGGGTTAAAGATCAAGTAAAACCAGAAAGAAAATGCAGACAGGTCCATGCCAGTGTGTTGAGAACAATGGAGAACAATTCCCAGCACCATCTGATAGCACAGCCTGTGCTGGAGAGATGCTGAGCCCCTCACTTTGCTCCCCAGGCTGCAGTTACCTAGGTGATCATGATCTAGCAGGGGGGTTGGACTACATGATCTTTTGAGGTCCCTTCCAGCCCCTACCATTCTGTGATTCTGTAATACTTACCCCCTCCTTCTTCAGAGGGATCTGGGGCACTCACATTAGCACTTGATACATTTAAAAATAGAACACAGCAAACAGTGCTGCTCTGTGCAAACAATGATGCTGAGCACAACCACAGAGTTCACAGACCCACTGCCCAAGACAGAAAAGTCCACAAACCAGGGGAGCCTAGAGCACGAAGGGAAATGCAGCACACTGGGGCTCCCAGACCTGGCCAGTATTTAATCCCTTTAATATATGCACTGATTTTTTTCATTCCAATTTCTAACAAATACATGTGACGTTGAGTCAAACACTTTACAGAAGTCGTATGTGTATTACATCAACACCATCATCTTCAACTACTCCCTCTGCAAACTTACTTAAAAGGCAGAGGCTCATGTAATCTTTTTTCCATAGGTGAATTTTCCATGCTGATTGCCACTAATTACACTACCCCCTTTAACTCCTAATTAATGTCCATGCACTGTACTGTTTCTCCTTGGGCTAGAAAATTAGGACACCCAGTTAATAAATGTTAACGACCCATTTTGTCTGTTAACACTGGCACCATGTTCATTTGGATCTAGTCCTTGGGAATCTCCCTAATGTCCCCAAACCCACTAAAAGTGAACATTAATAGCCCAGAGGGCTCTTCAGCCAGAATCTTTCAAAATTCTTGGATGAAAAAGATCTGAACTTGCTGGTTTAAGAAGGTCTAACATTAATAGCAGCTGTTTAACATCCTCTTCAGTTACTGTTGGAGTGGAAAGTGTTTCACCATCCTCATATGACACAAATACACCACCTGGCTTTCTTCCAAACACAAAACAGAAATATTGACACAACACTCCTGCCTTTTCTGTATTTTCATTGATAACTTGACCATGTCTATCTATTAAAAGATCAGTACAAATTAATTCCTTTAATTCCCAATGTATTTGAAAACCTTTTAATTCTTCCTAGCTTTGCTGTCCACAGAATCTTCCTCGTGTTCTTTTGCTTATCAGTGTTTGATAGGCCATACTCTCAACCCATCCTCATCGCTATCAACATTTCTCTTTCCCAGTGCTGTATCTTATACATTTATTTTCTATAACTGCCATCATTTCTCCTCCAGGGTCCACTTAGATTTGATGCAGGGTATGAGGTAGCCCAGTATATGGTTTAATACAGAGGTGCACACAAGGATCAAGGCAGACCCCACCACCAAAACCTCTCCAGCACCCCAAAGGAGGTTCTCCCTAGAGAGGCTATGGAACCCAAATGCTCTCACAATGCTAGAGGGAGGGTTTCAAACAACACAATTCAACACAAACACCAGATACACCATCTGGAGATGCAGAAAGACAGCAGCCAGCTCCAGAAGACTGTCCATCCTGACCTGCAGACATGGGACCAGACAGGCAGGAAGGACAAGGCTCAGAGCTGAGGAAGCAGCCAGGGTGGGGCAGAGCCAGAGGACATCAGGAGCACTTATAGCAGATCTGCTCTGGGCACTCATCTCTGTGCATGACAGACAATGCCTTTCAGGGTTCTCTTGAAGGACCTGACGCCCCTTCACAGCTTTGTTCTCCCAACATGTGCAGTAAAGGTGAGACTAAAATTACATGGCAGAAGAAGTGAGTGATATCCTGGATCCTCCTGAAAAATGAAAATGGGACCAGCACTGTCAGTATGCCTCAGGAATAGTTACACGTCTTAATTTCAATCCCAGTTGCTGGGGTTGCCATCTGCCAGTGGCTGTTCCAAAGAAGTGTTTTCCAGTGTTTTCCACTCTTCATGCAGACATTTTTTCCCCCCATCTCTCTATTTTCTCTAACTCTGGCACATACACAGCAACTCTCTTTGTCCTTGGCTTGCACACCCCTTGGATACCCGCAGGATGTTATTTTGCACCCTGTAAGCCAAACTTTTTGTAGCTCTTTCAATCCCCCTCCAGAAAACAGTATGTGGCACTGTATAAACCCCAACTGCGATAACACCGTGAGCAGCTCCTGAGAATGGGACCTGTCTGAGACCACCACATAGCATCACAGAATGATTTGAGTTGGAAAAGACCTTCAGGATCATCAAGTCCAACCACTGTCTCAGCATTGCCAGGGCACCACTAAACCATGTGCCTCAGCACCACATCTCCACAGCTTTGAAACGCCTCCAGATCATGGAGACTCCACCACCCTGGGCAGCCTGGGACAGGTCCTGACAACCCTTAAGGGGAAGAAATTCAGCTCCAACCTAACCCTACCCAGACGCACATCATTTTACATCAACAGGACTCTGAGCTACATGTCCTGGGTACAGCTCCGCAGGGCTCTGTGTGTCTGTTTGTTTGTGATTTTGTAAGTAGGGCTGCTTAGCACGTTGAGTCCTCCCCGCAGAGGATGTGCTTGAGCAGATTGGCTCACTATTCCCCAAAGGAAACATCTGCACATTCCAGACACATTTTGTAACGGGAGTGAAACCCATCCTTGAAGTGAAATTTTACAGCCTCCACAGCGCAAAATAACGATTGCTGGCAAGGACCAGTGGAAAAGTAATGTTTAAAATATTATTACAGGGAAGTGGCTGCCAGAGCCTGAAATTAATCATTTGAACACGTCTCTGGAGCAGAGCGGTGCGTTATGTAACGTGTACCCAGCCCCATCCCGGTGCCCAGCTCCTCTCCAGCCCCATCCTGGTGCCCAGCTTCTCTCCAGCCCCATCCTGGTACATAGCTCCTCTTTAGCCCCATCCCAGTGCCTGGCTCCTCTCCAGCTCCATCCCAGTGCCTGATTTCCCTTCCCTCACCAAGAAGCAGGAGAGGCCAACACATGCTGCCCTGCCATGCTGCCGCTGGCCATGGGGACAAGCAGCCTCTTTGGTGAGGTCCCTTTCAAGAGAGTTCTCAGCCAGGCCTGGAACTCACATTTCTTATGGGTGCCAAATTTCTGCATGTATTAAAGAAAAACCAGAGAGATGAGGACAAGGGGTGTTTCTCCATCACCTCTACAACAAAATGAGCACCAGAAGTGGGCGGGTGGCTTGGTTGCATCCCACCATGGCCTGCAGAGCAGAGGAAGCTCTAGATCTGCTAGTTAAACCCTTTGGGCACTTCTCTCCAGCCTGATGACTCTGGGGCAGGTGACAGAACAGGGATGTTATGTTATCTGGGCAGCATCCTGCCCCTCACCCTGTGCTGATCTCTAACTCACAGTATCCAAATATGATAAAAATGCAGCCAACATTCAAAAAAAAACCAACCCCAAAACAAACAAAAAACAACAAAGAAAAAACCTTCAAAGAAAAGTAGGAACACAAACAGCAGTGGGTGCAGACACATCTATAGGAGAGGAAGGAACAAAATGTTTGGCTGCCTCTACAGCAGCAGGAAGAGACGTGAAACAAGGAGAAATTCCTTTGCTGTGAGGGTGTCTGACCCTGGCCCAGGCTGCCCAGAGTAGTTGTGGAGTCTCCTCTGGAGAGATTCCAAACCTACCTGGGCAATGCAATGCTGGGCAACTGTGGGTGGCAGTCCCACAGGAGTTGCCATGTCTACCAGCTAAAGAAAACTACCTAATAGCACTCTGGTCTGCTGAGCAATAACAGAGATTTAGAACCAACCCTAGAGGCTTTCTCTATTTAAGGGAAAAAAAGGCAAACCTGATGAATTAAGCCACTTAAACCAAATGAAGGTGTGATGAAAGGCAGCGGTGCTCTGGTGGCAGGGGATGCTCCACCTCAGGCGGTCTCTGTGCATCATGGTTCTTTATGAAGCTTGAGAAAACAGAATTTCCATGATTCCCAAGGAGGAAGGGCTTCCAACATAATGTTCTGGTGCAAACATCTCCCTAGCACAAGGGCACTGTAACTCCAAGTCAGGCCCAGGAATGCCTCCTGGAACAGAAACACTCATGGAATTCATTAAACAGCCACTCTGGGTGACATCATGTGCCATAAATCACAGAGCATGGTAAACACCCAGTGCAGCTCTCCTCTGCAACTGGACAGACACACAGACAGAGAAAAGGGAAACGGTTTCCAAGATACCAAGGGACAAGCCTTTCCTTAATCCCTGTGCTCCAGCACTGATACTGACAGAACTCCCCCATACATTTTCAGATGTGGTTGTTTGGGTTGGAGGGCTCTGCCCTGAATATTTTTTGAATATGTTCACCACAGATCCTTAAACATCTTCCTTCTGAAAACAAAAAAAAAATTAGAACCCAATATAGACCTGCTGGTTTCAGTACAAAATGCATTTGCATGTTTCTGGCATTAATAACATGTGTGGTTGGGTTGCTTCCTTTTAGCATTAGAAAGTCCTCGGTGATGCAGTCTGAACGTTTCTCCTCCAAAAAATGCTGATGTTAAGAGGCCCCAGAGTAGGTACAAAAGGAAATGAGCAGCTTGCTTGGGTCTCAACAGGGCCTCAAGCTCTTCAGGAAAGCTGCATCCTTCTAGAAGACCTTGAGAACAGACATGGGAAACAGTGACCTATTCTTTCCCTGTTCCTCGATCGCATGAGATCTCCAGAAGAACATCTCCTTGCTGTTGCAGTCAGTTGACAGTTCCTTGTGCTGCTCTAGCAAGAGGGTACACAGACACTGCGAGCTGCACACATTGGATGGAAACCACACAACACTGCTCCGCTCCGAGCACTGCTCTACTGCCAGGATCAGGGTGTGTTTGGGCTGAGGAGCTCCTGCAATCCTCCTTATCCTCCATCACATAACTGATCCTGATTTAGGTACAAGCACAGATGCTTTGGATGACCACACACTTAACTGGCAGTTAAGCAACAGTGTGCCAGGTGGACATGCAGGTGATGTACATCTCTGGTTCTTTTCTGGACCAGTGTACACAGCATTCTACTCTGTGATCTCCCCTGAACCCGTCCTGGTTTTAGCACTCTTTGCATCACTGTCAGAGGAGACGGGCCTTTCTCTACTCAACCCACTGAAAGAGACAGCAAGTGCTGCGAAGGGGAAAGTGCAACATGACAAGAACTATAGGGAATTTTAGGACAAAAGTTATCAAACAGCAATGGGACCAATTCAGCCCTGAAGACAACAGATGCACCCCAGGTTAGATCAGGACTTGCACATCTCTCTGCCCCTTGCTTGGAAAAATTAAAACTCCAGATAAGAGAGAGCCAAAACTTCAACGTGATCTGCCTGGGAAAAATAACTGTCCACACCTCTGCCAAATATTAACGGCTGATAAATCCACTGTGCAATGTATCTGGAGGTACAGGGTGGAGACCAAAGAACAGAGCCCTGGAAAGAGCTTCAGTCAAGTCAACACCTTATCCTGGAAAGAAGCAGCTGACCTTGATATAAGTTATTTTCACACTGCTCCCCCTAGCTCAACTCTCCCACTTGACATGGGCTGACCTCCACCTGGCCCAAGCAGCAGAAACCATTTACCTCTGGCTCAGTCAAAGAGACTCCTGGGCTTGTCTCTGCTGGCTGAAGCAGCTTCTGTACTGTCTCACCACAGCTCATGAGACCTTTATCAGCTGCAGACTCTTCCTGATGCCCAGAAGGACTTGTGCTCGGGTCCAAGTGGACAAGCTGGGGCTGTGTTCAAAAGCCACTGCTTGCTCAGAAAGCAGGTGGTATAGGTAGGGCTTGTCGTGACAGAACAAAGCATGATGGCTTCACACTGGAAGAGGGGAGACTGAGATTAGAAATTAGGAAAAAGTTCTTCACTCTGAGGGTGCTGAGACACTGGCACAGGTTGCCCAAAGAGGATGTGGATGTCCTATCACTGGATGTGTTCAAGACCAGGTCGGATGGGGCATTGAGCAACCTGCTCTAGTGGGAGGTCTACCTACCCATGGTGGGGAGGCTGGAATGAGATGGATCTTTAAGGTCCCTGCTGACCCAAACCATTCCATGATTCCATGCATGTTTGTAAGTCACATCTACTTTCAGGTCAAGAACAAATGTCCAGAGCATCAGTTTCAACTCAGCTCAGGGAAAAACAGGAGGAAATCAGATCATCCATTCCATGGCCTAAATGAAAGAGGCTTGGAAGTCCCAGTCTGATTCCCATTGGGACCACAGTGGGCACAAAGCTGGTGCCACAGGCTGGCTGTACCCACACTGCTCCGTTCCCGAGAAGGGGATTGTTTCTGAAGACTCCTGTCTCTGATCAGCTTTGGGAAAGGGATTTCTCACCATCAAATTAAACATAGGGAGACACAGTTGGTCTGATTGTGTTTATGGAATCACAGAAAGAACAATTTCATTCATGTCAGATCACAGGTCACAACAGTGACTTAAAGGGAGGACCGCTGTGGTTTTTGGGCCTTTTTCCCACAGCACCAACTCCTCTAATTCTTTTTTTAAAACATCATTATGTGCAATAAAAAGTCTGCAGAAAAAAAAAAAATGGCCTTGCAACTCTGCTAATCTCCCTAATGATTTAATACCTGCAAATACTACTGGGAGATATTCCTTTCCCGACTGTGTTAAAAGCTCTCGTATTGAACAACTCACCACACTTCAGCATCCTACTGTGGATTTAATTTTTTTTTAAACAAAGCCAATTTCTCTGGAGACTAAGTTGGGGTTTTTGCTCCCACAGCCTCTCCCCCACCCCTCAGTTTAAAAAGATCTTCTAAACGTCTGTCTGGGGGATTCTGATAAGTCCTGGCACAGATCCTCCAAATAGTAGCAAAGCTAAACAGGGTACGGCTGTTATTGTAACCATCACTCATTGCCAGCACAAATACACAGGCTGGACCATTCAATCTTTTACAGCGAGAAACTCACAGACAGTTGATGATTCACAATCAGCATTTTTCCTTCTACTACAGCCACCCTTTTTCTTTAATTACTCTTTCTTTCTGGCTATGATCCCTTCCTGGCAGTTTTTGTGATGCTTCTTCCCCACTATTTCTTAACAGTATTAGCAGGAACAGACAGGGGACGTCCCAGAGCCTGGCTCTGTGTTCTGATCTGGGCACCCAGTGCCACATCCCCCATGAGAATTGCCGGGTGAAGAGGCTGCAGCTCAGCCAGCCGGGGTTTAGCGTTCCCTGCCTACTAGATCAGAACAAGGCTGGCGATGCACTCCTGGTCCCCTCAAGACCTCAGAATAAGGCTGAAATGGTTTAGTCAGCCATTTTTTTTGTTTTGTGATGGCTCTGTGCCCAGGGCAGCCTATACTATTTACTTCTCTATTTTTTCGTCTTTTACACCAACGGCAGCCCCTAAAACAGACTTTTTTTCTTTTCATGTGCAAAGCCAAGAGACATTTCTTTCCCAGGGCAGTACCTACCGGCACGTCAAACTCTAAAATCTCATAATCTCCTCCATGTGCTGGGATGGACACGGGCTCTGGGGCTCAGCACCCCACAGTGATCCCCACCTGCAGCGCCCCCAAGAGTGACCTGCCACAAAGCTCTGGTGCCAAAGGTCTGCAGGGACAGAGCACAAATAGATTAAGTTCTGCCTCCTCCACTCCAGTTTCAAACAGCTGCAGCAAAGGGGCTTCCCCCAGGGGCTGATACCCCCTTCCAAAGATCTTCATTATTAGTCTGCTTAAATCTTCCTCAAGTCACAGAATCACAGAATCATTCTGGTTGGAAAAGACCTTTGAGCTCATTGAGTCCAACCATTCCCCCAGCACTGCCAGGGCACTACTAACCCATGACCCTCAGCACCACAGCTCCATGGCTTTGAAACCCCTCCAGGGATCATAGGGACTCCACCACTGCCCTGGGCAGCCTGGGACAGGCCTGGACAACCCTCAAGAGGAAGACATTGTTCCTCAGCTCCAACCTTAAACATCCTCTGAAGCATTTGAGGCTACTTCCTCTTGTCCCATTGCTTGTTCCTTGGGAGCAGAGCCCAACCCCACCTGGCTTTAACCTCCTGTCTGGGAGCTGTCGAGAGCCAGAAGGTCTCCCCTAAGCCTCCTTTTCTCCATCCTGAACAAGCCCAGACCTCAGCCGCTCTTCACCACACTTGTGCTCTAGACCCTTCCCCAGCTCCACTGCACTTCTCTGGAGATGTTCCAGCAAAAACTTTTACAAAAGGACACTGAGATTTTCTCCAAAGTTCCCATGTACAGATCCTCTGATGGTTCACCTGAACTACAGGTGTTTATAGCTGTCTAACACCTGCAAGCCACTGCACATCACAGTTATCAAACCACACACCAGGAAGGGAGCAAAGAACCATCAGAGACCCAACAGGGCAGATGTCAAAAGAACAGAGACAGACATCACAGGAAAAAAAAAACAAAGCAAAAAACAAGTCAATCCCCTTCCACTCCATTTTTTTTTTCTACTGTAAATAGGTTTGATTTTGTTGTTGTTTCACTTTCTGTTGCCTAACTGAGGCACCCCAAGCTAAGTCCTCTCTCTGGTACAGAGCTTCTCAAAATGAAGCACCAACAGTACTGGGTGAGGAGTCCCTGGGGAGGCTGATGCTTTGCCTTAGGTTTGGGCAACTGTCTCAATTTAATGATTAAATACAAAATGACTCTTCCCTGTTCTTCGTGAACTGAAGATAAGAAAAAAAACCAAACCACAGAGCTGATTGTGTAAGAGGGTGTTAGTGGTAAATACAAACCACCAGTAAATTTGTTGGGTTTAAAACAGAAAGAAGAGCATGAACCCCAGCAGTGCCAAGCCCAGTAAAATCCCACGGGCGTGCTGCGCTGTGCAGCCAGTCAGGTGGGCACCAGGAGCTCTACACCCTGCTCACACCAGCCTCTGACTCTGCTTCCAGGCTGGAAGGCTACCAAGAGCAGGCTTGGCACAGCAAGACATACGAGTTCAGTATGATCCCTTCTTAGGCTGCATATGAGACTTGAGGGTTTCGGTAAACAACCTTAGTGATCTCTGGACACCACAGCAGTGTTGCGAAGTATCACAGTCATAAATCAGACCTGACATCAGCTCTGCTGGCAGAAAGAACATTTGCCTGGTTTTCAAGGCGCACTGAGCTTCAGGCAGCATCGTCAGTCCTCGGGATTTATGGCAGACACGAGTGAAGCTGTGTCTTTGGTCTTATGTTAAATAACCTTCTTGCCAAGGCTAAAAATTGCTTCATGGTGTAATCACAGGCTAAAGCAGAACAGCAAAATAACAAATTTAATTCCCATGTAATAATAACATTACGTTTCCATGGCACCCCTCTTCTGCTCAGATCCAAGAGGACATTACCAACTCAAGTCCCTACAGCATGTTCTGTGCACAGGGATTGCTACTCCACCGTGGAAATACAGCCCCTATTCTTCATGGGAGCAATCCAGCCCAAAGCAGAGATTCAAATGGGAAGAAGGACCACCAGTGCCCTGGGAAAGGGCTGCCACAGAGCAAGAACTATGCTGCTGCTGTTCACAAGGGCAGACTCTGATCTGCGGTCTACTCTCTGCAGACCTGTCAGAGGAAAGGTGCTGCCTTCTGCTGACAGGACTAAGTCCAGATGTCTCTGGGACAATGACAAATGCTGGAGCCAACTGGGCAACACAACTGTGTTGTACCCCACTCAGCTTGGGCAACTTGTATGTGCCTGGGAGGGCAGAGCTCCTGGGAATGATGATGAGGAAACCACTGTGTGGGCACCTGCTGTAAAGAAAAGTCCTGGGTCATTCACTAGAAGACAAAACCAGTTCTTTAATTCAGCTAAGTCATGCTGGGACCAGTGCCCAGTTAACCCATTCTAACTGCACCCACTGGCTGGAAGCTGTGCTTTGTGTCAAGTGGTGGGTTCTGGAAGACAAAGACCCCGAGGCTTTTCCCAATAAGCAGCTTGTATGTCCCATCTTAGCCCTTGGAAGGCTATCAAAGAGCTACTATTTCTTTCAGAAGAAAATAAAATAAAATTAGAAGCACATAGGGATTACAACAGTGAATAAAGAGGGATTCCATACGGTAGGAGGGGCCAAGGAGCAGAGCAGAGCTGCCCAGCCTTGCACACCCAGCTGATCTCGAGGCAGACAGAGCTACAAGCTCCTGTTGCTCCAATTTTCCTTGCCAACATTTTCCACACCCTCCTGCCAAGAAAATGTCGAGCACTGCCTGCCATGTCTGGCAAACCCTCCCTGCTGCAGAGTTCTGCCCACGAGCACATGTGTGCACACACACACAAAGGGACTTGCACCAGTGAGGCTGCTGCTGCTTCTGTGCTCTGGAATGCCATGGGACATTCACAAAGCATTGTCCTCACTCACTGAGGGGTGAGAGTCTTCTGAAAGCCCAGAAAGGAGAGGCTCAGGGCGAGTCAGGGAATCACAGAACTGGTTTGGGAGAGACCTTTAGAATCATAGTATCACAGACTGTCTTGGGTTGGAAGGGATCTTAAAGTCCATCTTGTTCCAACCACTCCGACACCTCCTAGCAGAGCAGTTGCTCATCCAACCTTGCCTTGAACACATCCAGTGATAGGAAATCCACATCCTCTCTGGGCAACCTGTGCCAGTGTCTCAGCACCCTCAGAGTGAAGAACTTTTACCTAATTTCTAATCTCAGTCTCCCCTCTTCCAGTTTGAAGCCATCATCCCTCATCCTGTCACTACATGCCCTTGCAAAAAGTCCCTCCCAATTTTCTACATGAAGAGCAACCATTAAGCTACGAGTGAGGGCTGTATCTCAACTTTATTAGGCAATTAGCTTGTTAGTTTTATTATCTACAGCAAGATTTCTCCAACTAATGATAGATGTGGTGCTGAGGGACATGATTTAGTGGTGCTCTGGCAGTGCTGGGTTAACAGTTGGACTTGATGATCTTGAAGGTCTCTTCCAACCAAAGAATAGTCTATGATTCTAGAACAGCTCAGCATTATCCAAGCTGTACCAGCTAGAGCTAACAAAACACGCACATCTCCTAATTAAGAATATTTTTTAATTGACTTAATTAAATTAAGAACACCTCCCAACCTTCTCTTTTTGACAGCTTCCTCTGGAATTTTAGTAGCAGTAGGATAAAGAAAGAAAGAAAGAACATAAGGGCATCTGTACTCTTAGACAAATCTTCCTTAGCTCAACATCTCTTCAAACACACTCTAAAAAGCTCCCTCTGCTCTCCCATTAACTCTGCCCTCTAATGAGATTCCACATGGGGAGTCCTGGTAACTCACAGGGAGCAATTAGGGGCTGCAGTTTCAAACTGGAAACGCTCAGCCACACGAGCGATCCATCCCCGCCAGTTACATGCAGACACCTCAGGGGCTGGCACAAGCCTTCAGACTTGGCATTCGAAGGCTCTGAAGATCTACAGACAGAACAGCCTGAATCTGCTCTCCCACCCATGTGCTCTCAGCATGGGTTTACAGCACTGGACCGAACCACACCATGATCTTTGCTGTGAGATGGAGCAGATCACACTTCAACTCACAACTTTTAACCAGATCCTGAGAAAGCATGAGAAAAACATTGGTTGAGACAGTCCTGTTGAACAAGCATAGAAGATGAAGGCTGGAAGAATGGAAGAAACCTCTGAAATCAAGAGTGAGTTGGAGAAACTTGCTCTTCACATTATTTACAGTACTTGACTTTGGTGTTATCCACTAAATACATCCTGAACCTGCGGGTGTCAATCACAGTCACACCTCCCAGGCCCAGTCAGACAGTCACAGCTGGCACATCTCATCCCCAACACTCCAAGCACCCTGTAACCACCATCCCCAGCTCTACAACCACTTTTTTTTTTTTTTTTAACTCAGAAAGGGGCAAAAGCCAGAAGGTCGGGGCTTTCCTAAGGTTTTTTTCCTGTGGTGTTTAAGGGTGAATCAGGTCTGGGAGGGAGAGGAAGGCAGGCTAAGATTCCTGGATCGAAGGCTACTCTGCCTGGTAGAGTATTCCAATCAGCCTTCAGTTATCTGCAGATTAAATATTTACCTCTAACCAGCAGAAATGTCATAAAATCCACCTGATCACAGGACAAATCCTCTAAAAATGGCCCTCAAGATTTCAGCTGCCTCTTTAGAAACATTAAAACCTCTAATAACATCAATTCTAATCAACCCCTGTATCTGATATCATGGTACATGGCTCCAGATGACCCACTTTTACCCCAAAAAGGCAATTAGAAGATAGCCTCAGCCTTATTATGCAAGAAGCAATGGGTTCCCTAATGCTATCTCCTGGAATCATGATATTAGTGTATAATTTCTACTTTTTTCCTTCCCTTTTACTTTGCTGAAGCCTTTTTTTTTTCCCCCTGTATCTCCTTACTGAGATGTAAAGATGCCTTCAACTGTCCCCTACATGGGACTTTAGGCTCAAAACCCAGAAGGCAACAACATTTGGCCTTTTTTATTTTTGATCTCAAATTTATGAGAGAGAGAGCTGACTCATGTTTTGGCTGGTAGGGCTAGGCTCTTGTAAGTAACTGCATCCTTGCCACTTTACTAATGAAGATGAGTTTTCCCACTTCTGTTTAAGGTGCTAGAGATGCCACTCACTGCTTTGAAAAGCTACAGACCTTAGGGTCTCAGCCAGGTGAAAGGCCAGATATTTCCTTCTCCAATCTCTGGCCTAAGTATCTAAAGTCAGAGGTGCAGCTATAGCAGATTTCCCAGCACTGCCCAGCTCTATCAGCTCATTAGAGCATCTCCTGCCACAAGGGAACTCCACCCTCAGCAAGAGGCAAGAAATGCTACACACACCAGAGCTACTGTGACTTGCTAAGCATGGTTTTGCTTCACATAGACAGTACCGCTTCCTTTCCAGCAATGCACCCAAAAAAAACCCAAACCATAAATTTTATATATATATACTGAGAAAAGATTTTGTAACTGAGGAATTCAGTGAATGATTAACTCCATTATACATGTTAACTGTTGTTCTCCGTTCTTTCACACCCTGCAGAAAGCCCAGTTCTGGGTGGCAAAGCCACGCCAAAATCTGATACCCCACTGGTTTTCCTTGTGCAGCTGTCAGGTGATGCTGACAATTCTAACTTTGAGTTAAAGCCCATTAAGTGCAGTAATGATTAATCCAGAACCTTGGCACAAATTCAGGATGAAATGTTGTTCCTCCTGTCACACCAAATTCACCTAAATGAATCCTGCTTCCTGGAGGTCACCACAGAGGAACAATTTCTACAAATCACAGAATCACAGAATGTTAGGGGTTGGAAGGGACCTCCAGAGATCATCAAGTCCAATCCCCCTGCCAAGAGCAGGGCCAAAACTAGGGCAGATCACTCAAAAATGCATCCAGACAGGTCTTGAAAGTCTCCAGGAAGGAGACTCCACAATCTCTCTGGGGAGTTTGTTCCAGTGCTCTGTAACCCTCACAGTAAATTTCTTTCTCATGCTGACTCGAGCTTGAACCCCCTGCCCCTCATCATATCCCAGGGCATAAATGAAAAGAAGTGTCCCTGTCTTCTTGACACCCAGCCCTCATGTATTTATAGACATTAATTAGATCCCCTCTCAGTCTTCTCCTCTCCAGACTAAAAAGGCCCAGGTCTCTCAGCAAGGGCCTGTGGACTCTTATCTGTCTGTGGCCAGTGCAGAAACAGAGGAAAGTTTCCCATGGTCTGAACTGGCCAATATAGGTCTGACAGGATCCTTCTCATGGTCACACCAGACATGCACACTTGCCCCCATGCCAATCCTCTACCACCCACGCTGCCACTGACTGCAAACCCTCATCTGCCCCATAGCTGGCCAATGATGGCTTCACTCCTGCCAGGCAGCCCGTGGAGCAAGCAAGAACAAGGACCCCAAGAAGTTGTTTCTTGTTTCAAGTGTGAAAGTTGAGATGCAGCCAAGAGAATCACAAAATCATCATGTAGGTTGGAAAAGACCTTTAAGATCATTGAGTCTAGCCCATTCCTGCCACAAGCCTGTGTCACATCCCAACAGTAAGCGTAAGCTCCCAATAAGGGTTGTTGTTGGTTTTTTTTCTCCTCTAGATTAAAAAAAAAAAAAAAAGCTGCTGCTGAAATGTGTTCCATGCTGTACAAGTCAGACCCTCTAGAAGAACGCACTCCAGGCTGCAGTTCAGATGCCCTGTATTAGTCAAAGGATCCAGGCATCCTCAAATCCCAGTCAGAGCACTGAACCACACTCCCTAAGAAGGAATAAAGGGCCAATCTCCTCTCCCTCTGACCAGTCAGCATTAACCAAGGAGCTAACAGCAGGGATCTTGGAGAGGGCAATGCAGCCAAGAGCTACTGACTGCTTGATCCTGATGCTATATGTCATTCCCAGTTGAGGCTGGGATGTCTCTGTTTGGGAAACTGGTGGACTTCCTGGAAACAAAAAATGAAGAACAAAAAACTTCTCTTTTTTTTTCTCAGATGCTTTAAAAGAAAAGTGGCTTTCCAGCTACAGGGAAATCCTGTGGATTCTGGTGCCTGTCACACAGTGCCTACCAGGGCAGCACTAGGTTGAGCGTGTAGTTTGGAGCATGATGGCAGGAAGAGGCTGAAGCACAAGCAGGGTGGGAAGGCAGGACCAAGGCTACTTGTCTGTGTTTCACTGCCCTGCCCTTTACCTTCACTGTTTGAAGGCTAGTCTGTGTTTCACTGCCCTGCCCTTTACCTTGCAGAGAGTGGAGATTCAGCCTCCTGAGAGTGGATGCAGTATAAGGCTCTGCTGCCTTCTCACAAGGATGGCACTGCATCAAGCAAACAAGATTTATAAATCCAGGGCATTTCTCCAGCAGCCAAGCATTTAAGCCCTTCACAAGTATTTAATTCCCATAAATAACCACTACAACACTCCCAGGAGGCAAGGAAGTCCAAGTGCAGATGAACCCACGACAGCCCAAGCCACACAACCAGGGTCAGAACTGAAAACAAAACCAAGTGGTCCCACTCTCCCCTCCGCATTCCAGCTGCGGGACAACACTGCCCCCAATAGCTCGGCTCCCTTCCCAATCCAAGGTATGCATTTCCAGTCCCTGACTGCAGAGGGAATCAGGGAGGAGAAGGAAGCAAATCCTGGCCTTAGGCACCATCCAGGGCTGCTGCAGAACTTGGCAACCTCCAGGAACTGCAGAGCAAGGCAATGAACACACCAGCGGCTCCACTGCCACCCCCCCTCTCCGTGGGAATGGCCAAGAGCTGTGGTCAGTCCATGCTCCCTGTTGCTGGTCAGATCCACCATCAGCTAGAGGAGAGGACCTGGCGTAGGGCTGCATGCCCTCAAAACATGCAGGACTCTCCGATGACTTAGGAAATGTCCTTCCCAAGCAGCTAGAGAGGGCATCAACTTGGAGGAAATCTTTGTGTCCTGGGGGATCTGGGGTGTTGGAGATGTACTTCCAAATGCAGTCTCCTCTCTCAGTTCTCTGAAGCTACGGCATGAAGCTATGGGCTTGGATGTGCAACAGTAAGTCCAGAGAAGACAGAAGGCAGCAGTGTACTTTGCTGGCATGGTTTGGAGATCTGGTGGGTAGCTGTAATTAACCCTTTAAATGCTGCAAACAAGTTATGTCAGGGGGCAAACTCCAGTCTGACTGGCTGTGTAAGGTGGGTCACTAGGCTCCAAGGTAATACACCTTATATTGGTGGCTGTATTGGATGCAATCTGTGCATGGAATTAGAACAATTTAAATTATCCAAGGACAGCGACATTACTACCGTGACAGTTTCCTCTCCTGCAAGCGCCAGGAAAGGCAGAAAGCTGCTCAAGAAAAGGCTAATTGCTGGATGCAATGAGTGGCAAGAGAGAAAGGAGTGAGGGCTCAGGGTTCAGGCTCCAGCTGCTGGGCTACTGAAGTGATTCTGTGTTGGCTGAAACACTGACTCCAGCAGCAGTGATGCTCCTGGCACACCCTTCAAAAAGCAGGGTGTGTCTTCTCTCTAAATTAGAGCTGGGGAGTTGTGCTGTGTCAGTCTAGCAGAACCTTGGGTACCACCCAGACAGCTCCAGCTCTGTTTCCATGGCGCTATCCTAGTAACTGCCATGCCCTGTAACAGCTTCACCACACAAAGGGGCAGCAGTTTTCTTCCTCTCTAAGTAAAGCCTTTACTGACTGTTGCTATGAAACCAGTCCACCACATAGATTAACTATATAGATTATATTAACTACATAGATTAACACATATATTAACTTGAGAAGTGTGGATTTAGTTACGGTGTAATAAAGTAGATTGGGAAGTGGCTAAAGGACAGATCTCAGAGAGTTGTGGTCAGTAGAGCAGAGTCTGGCTGGAGGCCTGTGACTAGTGGAGTCCCCCAAGGGTCAGTGCTGGGTCCAGTATTATTCTATATATTCATCAATGACCTGGATGAAGGGGTAGAGAGCACCCTCAGCAAGTTTGCTGATGACACCAAACTGGGAGGAGTGGCTGACACAGCAGCAGGCTGTGCTGCCATCCAGAGAGACCTGAACAGGCTGGAGAGCTGGGAAGGAAGAAATTTAATGCAATTTAACAAAAGCAAGTGTAAGGTGCTGCATCTGGGGAAGAACAACCCCATGGATCAGTAGAGGCTGGGGGCTGATCTATTAGAGAGCGCTCTGGAGAAAGAGAGCTGGGGGTCCTGGTAGACAGGGGGATGGCCGTGAGCCAATAATGTGCCCTCATGGCCAAGAAGGCCAATGGTATCCTGGGATGCATTAGGAGAAGTGCGGCCATCAGGTCAAGGGAGGTTCTCCTCCCCCTCTACTCTGCACTGGTGAGACCCCACCTTGAGTACTGTGTCTAGTTTTGGACACCCCAGTTCAGAAAAAGACAGAGATTTACTGGAGAGAGTCCACCGCAGGGCCACCAAGATGATTAGGGGAGTGGAGCATCTCCCTTATGAAGAGATGCTGAGCTGGGGCTCTTTAGCCTGGAGAAGACTGAGGGGAGATCTCATCAATGTCTATAAATATGTTAAGGGTAAGTGTAGAGAGGATGGAGCCAGACTTTTCTCAATGTCAGCCAATGACAGGACAAGAGGCAATGGGTGCAAGCTGGAGCACAAGAGGTTTAGGGTAAACACAAGGAAGAACTTTTTCTCAGTGAGGGTGCCAGAGCTCTGGAACAGGTTGCCCAGAGGGGTTGTGGAGTCTCCATCTCTGGAGACACTTAAGACCTGCCTGGATCTGTTCCTGGGTGACTTGGTCTAGGTGATCCTGCTCTGGCAGGGGGGCATTGGACTAGATGATCTTCTAGGTCCCTTCCAACCCCTAATATCTGTGAATCTGTGAACTACAGTGAATTTTCTTAATGCAACTGAAAGACTAACACCATCCAATCCCTGCCTCTTTCAGCTCTTAGTGCCTCAGTTTCATCTGCACTACATTTTTGAAGGCTTCTAATAGAAACTTTGCATGGATCAATGCAATCAGGGGTTGCAAATCCCATCAGAGCTGAGTCTATAAAGCCAGTGACTTCATGTTTTCCCTCTGTAGGAGTAAAATAACGTTCCCACACTATGACAGAAACCTTTGCTCTGCACAGATTTAATTCATTACTTATGAATCTCTGGCCAGCGTCACTGCTCATTTCAGTGGCTCTCTACTCACAGTTACTCCCTGAGTCCGAGAGCACAGGGAGAAGTTTTTTTTTACCACAGAGACAAGCAGCAGAGAAGGGATCCTGACAAAAGGCTTCACTAACTTGTTGCTTATGTAACCGCCCTCTAGTAGAAAAATCACCCAGGTTGCAATAACTGGCCTCTGCAACTGCTCTACATGGGGTTGGTAAGGAGCCAAGATATTTTCCAATGGAAACTCTTCTCCCAGGGAATCACCCTGCATCCTATGTCAGAGGAGTGCTTTGTTTTGTTTTAGGAAACAGGAGAAGATTTCTTTTTAATTGTGCTGTGCTTAGGTGCAAGGGCAGTTTTATGACGCACATCACTGAGGAATCACTGCTGGAATCAGTCAGGAGACCGGAGTAGCAGCAGCTTTGCTAACACCTCAAAGGCAAGTGCCCATGTTCCAGGCTCATGCTCCTGCAGGAAGGCTCAGACCACCTGCAGGTATCAGGTACGAGCTGTTCCTTTGTTCTTTGCCGAAGCCACAAGCTCACAGAGGTGGTAACAGTGATACAAAACACCAAAGGTGCCAGCTGATTCTTCTGTCATCCAAACTCCTCCTCTTGAAAACTCACTCTTTCCAGACAGCTTTCCAATCCTTTTCTCCTGGCGAGGGGTGAAACATAACTCTCTGCCGAGGGCCAGGTCCGCTCCAGACAGCACATGATGCTGTCAGCACCGGCTCAGGCAGAGCACAGACCCTTTCACAGGTGTTCACAACACTCCTGTCATCTGTCTAGGGGGACAAGGCAAGATGCCGTCCCAAAAACCACACCCATTCTTTCTGAGGAATAAACACAGCTTAAACAGAGGCGTCTGAGTCCATACAAAAACACGGCAAACTGGAGGGAATGTGTCTGCAACACCTTCCTCAGAGACTCTGCATCTCACTGCAGTTTCCAATGATTCCTCAGCTCTCTAAACCCCAGGAAAGCAAACGCAGCACAGGATGAGGCCCAGGATGATTATTCCTATCACCCCACAGTCAGCCCAGGATGGCCTGAAGAGAGCTACTCAGACAGCTCTCGCTGCTCAGGTGCAGCCTCCGAGTGCAAAAGTAATCAAGCAGCAGCAGCAGCACAGAAGCGACCAATGAGGCAAACCTGTGGGCATCCCTGTCCCCCTGCTGCCCACCAGATGCTGGGAGGAGCATCCAGGATGCTGGGTGGATGCAGTGGAGCGCATCCAGGCGCTGCCGAGGAGCCACATGCTGGCACTCAAAGGGGACATTTGCGTGGCTGGCTCTCCCGACAGCTCCACAAACACCACGTGGACAGCCAGGAGCCAAAGAGCCTCTCCCGGGCATGGTCCAGGGCCTGCATGCCAGCACCAATGTCCTGCTGCTGGAAATGTGGCAGACAGGAGATTGGCAGCAGAGACAGGAACTGAGACATCTGTTTTTTTCCGAGCCACACTTGGAAAGGCTGAGCCATATCCCACCCACAAAACACAACCAGCCCAGCTGGGAGACAAGTGGACCAACAGAAAAGCACAAAAATAGCCACTTCTGAAGCACTCTTCCATGCAACATGAGGTTGCCCTACCAAAATAAATACACAAACAGGAACAATCATGGGGTTTTTTTCAGCTATTAGAGGGTCCCAAGTCCTCGCACCCCCATAACACACTAGAAGGACAATCCCCTCGACTTCACAGCTCTTCCCACCCCCTCTGGCTAACCACCTGGTCCCTGATGGGACTGGATGCACATGCTTTCACCAACCTGACCTAAACCAAGCTCTGCTTGCTCCAGGCTGGGCTCACTCCACCCCCTTCCCAAGGCGTGGCTTTGAGAGAGAAAGTAGCAGTTTTGGCCAACATAATTCGTCAGGGCTCTTGCTTTCCCAGGCTTAGCTGTTCCCCGGGTTCCTCCCTCAGGAGGACTCAACCCACACCCTAGATCCTCTTTTTAGAGAGCCACTCCCACCTCTCCCTGACCAAGAAGTCTTGGCTGTAGCAGAACCTATTTAACCCATTCAGAGCAGGATCCATGCTCCCCCAACCAAGCACAGAAGGGTGTTTACAGAACACCACACAAACCCCCACAACAGGGAGATGAAAAAGAGGCTTCACTGTCTCCTGTCTTAGCCAAAGGCAGCCTGGAAAACTGCTATCTTCCTTATGAGTCTGCAGAAGTCCTCCTCCCTGTTACAGGAGTCCAGCACAGCATGGATCCTACAGGAACCAGGGCCGAGGTCCTGCTAGGGGATGTTGCAATGAAGCTGTGAAGAGGCTGTTGCTGGGGATCTGCAAGTGCCATTAGCCGTGTCTGTCCGAGGAGGTGGGTACAAGCTCCAGCCAGGGCTACAAACTCCACCCTGGAAATGTTTCAAAACTGAAACTGTGTCTGCTTAGTCTGCAGAAGTCCAAGAGGGGATCTGATCAATGCTTATTGATACCTAGAGGGTGAGGATCAAGAGAATGGGGCCAGACTCTTGTCAGTGGTGCTGTGGGCACAAGGGGCAATAGGCCCAACTGGAATCCAGGAGATTCTGTTTCGAAGGAGAAACTTATTTGGTGTGAGGGTGTTGGAGACTAGCCCAGGCTGCCCAGACAGGTTGTGGAGTCTCCTCTGCTGGAGCAGGAGCATGGCACCAGAGGTCACTTCCAACCCCACCACACTGAGATTCTGGGATCAGACCTCATGATTTCATCACAAAAAGGCAAAATAGCACTGCACAGAGCCCAGTGTGTTTATTAATCCAAGGAACTGTCTACAAATGGCATTTATACTCCCAGCTGTCACTAGAAGAAAAAAAATCCAAGGTATGGTGTCCAGGTACCATCTCAAATGAACAAGAACAGGCTGGCTGAGTCCTGTCTGAGATCCACACTTCATGTCACTAAAGATCATCCTGCAGACTCATCAAAAGCAAGAGCCGCTGCCAATGGCATCTGCTGTCAAAGGGAGCACAGCCTTGTCCCAGCAACGCTCCAGAGCATCTTCCAGCAGGGCTGCAGCAGGCAGGGAGGGTCCGTCACCTCCCAGCCCCATGGTGAGCCCACAGGCACCCGCATCAAGCAATGCCGGAGGAGGGAGATTCATCACCACAAAGTGAACACTGTCACTTCCTCCCACTGGGTACCACTTGGTCACCAAACCAAATCGCAATGTGGGTTGCTAATAAGATGAAAAATGGATTAAATGGGATAACACAAGGCCATGTGCCATGCCTGAAACCGCCTCTGTGAGCTCAGCTTATTAAAATTTTCACCAGGTCTGATGCCAGGAATCCAAAGAGTTGTTCTTGTTCCTATCTGGAGGGGACCTATTTCACTCTTAGCCTGGAAGAAGCAGCTGACTGACAGTCATCTTTAATCACCTCTCTTCAAGTCCAGCAGCAGCACATTACCGACACAGATGCAATCTTTGGAGGGAAAGGGAGGAGCTGGAGGTCCAAGGACAGAAAGAGTTTACCAGTCACTGTCCCTGTAATACACCACCAAGTGCTACAGACAGTCAACTTGCACGTTGTTGATGCTCCTCCTGGTGACAGAAACCCCCTAACAAAGAGGAAGGGCTGTAATCACAGCAGTGTTGCTTCTTGTGCTCTTTGCAAAACAAAAAACGCTACATTTCAACTGGATGTTTTTAGTTTTGGCAGACAGTTTGCCAACTTTGCTTCAGTGTCTAAGTGAACAAGAGTCCTTCAATATGGAAAACAAGCTGATGCTTTACTGCAAAGGCAGGTTAAGAAAGAAAGACTGAGGAGCTTGGATTTGGACACCCTCATCCTGTTATTGGGACAGGTAGTGACCTTCAGCAGAACAGCTTTGGGCAGGTGGCAGAAGCTGCAAGGGGAGCATGGTGGGCAGATATGCAGCCCCTGCAGCTTTCCAGCCTTTAAACCAGATCTCAGCAAGGCCTGGAGAGAAGGGTGGGCAGATGTGGGTCAGAGAGGGGCGGGCTGATGTGGAGCAGCAGCAACCGCTCCCAATAGCAATAACACCGTAAGTACAGCCCATGAGTGGAGCTGCCAACTTTCCACTGGAAGAGACAGAAATTTTCTCTCTGAGCCTGCAGCAATAGCCTAAATTGTGCCGCTGGCTATGGAGGGACTAATTCACAAGTGCTGTGTGCCCCATGCTCCTGTGTCCCCCCACACTCCCCCATGCACTCTCCTCACAGCAAGAGCAAGAACCCCTATCTGTGCAGCTCCCAGTCTGATCCACCTGGCATGGAGCACATGTTTTTGCTCATGAGCCATCCTTCTTCACCCCCACTTACTTCCTTACTCACTACAACTCAGAGAAATGTTGGGAAACATACAGGGTAAATAAGCGAGAAGATACCTAATCGAGCTGAACTGCAATGTTCCATCAGAAGACATCAAAGCTTGAAGAAATGGAAAAAGGATGACACAGAAATGCATTATGGAAACCACAGCACGGAAAACACGGCATGACAAGAAATAAAACAAGGGATGCCATTAAATGGCAAACAGGAGAGAAGCATTAACTAGCCATATGAGCCTGTCTCACTCTACCTTCTGAGCAAGTAATTTTCTTTCTAAAGCCCCTCTTTGCGAGAGCAGAAGGAAAGCAGCTGGGTGAAAGGCAAGACCCAAAAGGAGAAACTGTTCAACAGGGAAGAAGACACACACAGAAAGACACCACCACAGAACTTAAAACCAGCAAGAAATCTAAGGGAAAATCAATGCAAACAGCATCTGGTAAAAAATACTCCAGGTGTCAAAGGAACCCCAAAGCATGTGGTGACCAGTGACAGTGTCCTTTCTACCAGCTCCTGCCATGGTCCTCCCCCTGCCCACAGGGCTGTGAGATGTTTCACCGCCGCTCCTTCACATATAGGTTTCTGTCACTACCAGTGTTTGTAGGTTGGGCTGCACCAAACCACAAAATCTTTAAGTGCTGGGATAACATCAAGGACAAGAGACACCTGGACACTGCTCAGGATTGTTTAATTGCAACATTTGCCATTCAGCAGGGATGCCTCCAAACAGCACCTCTCCAGGGATGTCTTTTCTGACCTAGTAGGACATTTTTGTTACTATGTTTTTAAACACCACCAGAAAAACAGAACAAAACAAAACAACGACAACAAAATCAACAAACCACACAACAAAACAAACCACGAGGTTTTAGCTTTAAAAAGGTTAAGTCTCTTGCTCATGGAAAGAGCACTCAAAACTTCTCCAAGGCTCTAGGAAGGAGCATAGTAACAACCCAGATCTTCTGCTGGTGCTGTTGCCGTAATGGCATCACAGTGACACTCTTCTGACACCAGAGACCATGATGGAATAACACAGAATGTCCCCCTTGTTTGCTGCATAAACTATAGTCACGGTTTTCTCAAGTGATTGGCACCTTCCACTGGCTGAATTAATCTTGTTTGCAAAATATTTATTTAACACCTCATCCAGGCCTTTTTTCCCCCCTCCAAAATTTAATACAAAAGAGAAACACAGCCTTGTTTTCATTGGGGATGTAGCTTCTTACAAGAATGGCATCCCAGGCTGGATTTTTCCTAGGAACAGCAGTCAAGCTCCTTTGCCTTTGTGGACTAGTACACTACTGTACAGACACAACACTGCTTGTTCAGGTTTTACCTGAACTGAATTTTAGTTTTAACTGGATTTCTCCCCTCCCCAACAGCTTTTGAAGACACCTTGAGCCTTGAAAAAACTTTTACTGTATCATGATACCAAAATCTACTGGTCGTTGCCAACTCTTGAAATTTAAAATATCACAGACTGCAGGTTCCCGAATCATAAAATATGTTTATTTTCAGAAGGCTCGCTTAGGTGAAGCCACGGCCAGGCAATGCAACCCCCAGGCTCGCTGCCAAATCACAAAAAAGCTCCCACTGGACCCCCAAATCTGTGAAGCTTCTGCTTCTGCAGGAGCATAGCGATTGCAAGAACTGCTCTGACATTCTCACCTCCTCTTACCCATCCACAAACAGCACTCTACATTAATGGAGAAAAAGTAAGGGAGTTTCAGCTCCAGTCTCATAAATCCAGACTGTAATCTTTACGTCAAAACAACCATGATACTGAAGATGTGTTGGAAAGAACCAGTAATTGCAAGGGAAAGTCAGAAATATCTTTCATGAGGTTTATTTCCAGTCGAGGAATAAAAGAACTGACACCAGCTCATGAAACAGCCAAGCCTCAAAGTAAACGCAAACAAAATCCTTCAGCCCTGAACACAGAGCACATGAAAAGAGATCAGATCAGAGCATTTCTCAGGCAGAGAAACTCAGAAGTGCAAATGCTGCCACTTGAAGCGTGCAGCTCTTGAACGGCTGGGTTATTTTATTTTTGTTTTGTTTGGTTGGGTTTTTTTTTATGTTGTGCGCTGCAGATTATTTGGAAAACCAGACTTTGCTCTTGATTCCAGCCAGACTTTGTGTTATACTTCAAGAACCCAACTCTGGCAATGGGAAGGGGCCAATATTCCCATTCGGTCTGCCTGGAGACCGCTTCCCGCTAGGCATGGAGAGTCTGCAAGCAGCAGAGCTTATTTCCTTAGTGATTCTTTCTTAGTGATCAGTGCTGCTGAAGATGGCGCTTCTTGCTGCAGAGCTGCTACATCGGTAACATCAGATACTAGAAGAATTAGTTTCCTAGGCGTACTTCTCCAGCTAGAGGTGCACTGTCAAGTTCACCAGGTGCACACGCAAACACACGCGCCTGCTGTGGAATCAGGGAGCAATGGCATTGGTAAAGTTCTGAGCTCAGCCTTCTCAAAGGATGGTTTTGATTCAGAATAATTGAAAAAAAAAAAGTTTTGTTTAGGTATAAAAAAAACACTTTCCTCAAATGAGAGGATAGGGAGCAATCATTAAAAGCTTTATTATTTTACCTGCCAGTGTTCACTAAAGGGAACATGAAGGGAACAGACAAAACCTCCAGATCACGTCACCATGCCAGAGTCCCTCTCACTCCGACAGAGATCATCAGCCTGGCAATCTTTCATGGTTATATAATGACGACACACGTGCACATGGCTCCTCTCCTCATCAGGTCAAACCAGGCCGCAAACTTCTCCCCAGAAAAAAACTGTGTGCTGCAGCAGACCACTCCATCTCACCCTGCACCAGTCTTCAGAGCATTACCAGCCTGTGCTTCTCCAGCTGAGTGGTGCTTGTACGCACAAGATGAGCTGCTGGCCGACGACGAGGGCCCTACAGTCTGAATTCCAAAGACACTCATCCCTCAGCAGAGCAAAGCTCTTTCTTCCCCATACCACACATCAAACATTTCTCCACCAAAATCAGAGGAAGATGACAGTAACCCCATCCTGCTCTTTCTGTCTATTCCAGTATATTTCCCCTTCCCATATTCCAGGCACTTTGTTTGTTGACCTGCAAGTGCTTCGTGTCCAACTACCATTTGTCATTGCGTAACAGAACCTAAACGAAAATGTTCTTGGAGCTGAGCTTTTACAACTCAATGCCTCAGAACAACAATTATCTAAATAGTCTCACATACTTACTACTGAAATTAATAATCATAGAAGCACACGGTAATAACCCCAAATCCTTAAAAAGCCAAATGAAGGGCTTATCATCACAGTCTTCAGAAGGCTGTCCTACAAGTGACCAGCAAAGCACTGGCATGTTCCACTTCTGTTGCAATGGCACATTCAGTCTCCAGAGCTGCAAATCCCCATGTCTAACAGACAACAGATAACGCAACATCAAAACTCCCTTAATAAAAATCAGTCCTTCCTGGTTAGGGACTTTCTGCAACAAACAATGCCTGATCTGTTTGGAAAAGTCTAAATGTAGCTTGTAAGAAAACAGTTGGAAAACACCTTGTCTGCTGGATTTAGAGACATGCCTATTTTCCTGAAGTTAGTCCAAATGCATCTTGCTGAGCTAATGAGATTCACTGTTCACTGTGGTACTTTGCAACTCTTGCAATACCTTAATCTATATTGACACTAAAAAGTGAAAATTACGGAAGATCCAAGTAGAAAAGGAGACCCTTAAATTATTGAAATACTAATATAAATTAGTTCATGTGAGATTTTTCTACTGTGCTGGGCACCATGTCAACTCTCCTACATTAATCACTCAAACAGAAAAGCTGCTCCCTACAGAAAACAAATTTAGGTTCAAAAATAAATTAAAAACCAAACAACCAACCAAAAACAAACCCACACCACAAGACACTTTTCCCCTATTTTCTGTATTATACAGTAACTCTAGTGAAGTGACAAAGCACACAGACCATTCCAACACTGCTCCAAGAAACACATTACTGACAGATTTTCCCCAAAACAATAAAATTAGTATCTGCACACAAACCCAACTGTCATCCTACCCAGCTGTGTTCACGCAGAATTTTTTACTTGACCTTGCTGCTTTCGGATCTGCTGTTAGCAGAACAGTGTTTAAAACCACATCCAAATGCTCCTTTCCCAGCACCATTCCACTCTAGCCATGTCCCCCAGAACCTCAGAAATTAAACTCCTAGCACAAAACCTCCGGCACCACAGCTCTCAGTTCTCCTTGACCAGCTCACGGGAAACGTTATCCAATGGTTTTCCCAACGTCTCCGCCCTCCCACACCGATGTTATCCAGCCAACTTTTGCCACGACCCAGTATGGGCTGGATCCCGAACACTGTCCCCCAGCCGCAGAGCCCGGCGCATCCCCACGGCCCCCACCTCCGGAGACCACCGGCCCGGCCGCAAGCGCCCTACCCTGTCTGAAGCCTCCGAGCCCGGGCAGTGCTCGTTCTCCACATTCTGCAGCTGTTTTTCCCTTTATTCACCGTTTCTACCCACGTCTGACTCCGGAGGCTCCCGGCAAACTTTCTCCGTGTTTGTCACGGGTCCCATCTCCACCGCGATCCGAGCACAACAACGCTCGAGGCAATCAATACTGGAGGGCTCGTGAAAACCGCCGGGACTGCTCGCCCAGAGCAGAGCCACCGGCCCCGGCCGCGGCCCCGCAGTACTCACAGCTCCGTTGCGGCGGGGGGGACGCCGGTCCCGGGGCGCTCCATCCAGCGGGCAGAGCAGTTGACGAGGCAGGCGGGGCCGGTGCAGGTACAGTCGGCGGCGCAGGGCTGGCAGGCGGGGGATGCTCGGGCCGCCGCCATCCCCCCGCACAGCAGAGAGCAGAGCAGGCACCAGCACGAAAGGGGCAGCCGCGCCGCGGGGACGCCATGTTTGCGCTGTGATCCAGTGTTTCCATTTCCAAAAGGCATCTCTCCCTACGGGCATGGCATGGCCCCGGCCCCGCCGCTCTCCCGGCCGGGCCCGGCCGCGCCGCGCCCCGCCCCGCTACCGCCGCCGCTCCTCCGCCGCTCAGCGCCCGCCCGGCTCAGCGCCCACTCGGCATGGCGGCCTCCCCCTCAGGGCTGCCCGCGCGGTGCGGTGCGGTGCGTTGGCCCGGCTTGGCCCGGCCCTCTGAGCTCCACGCCGCTCGCCGCGCTGACAGCCCCCTCCCGGCCCCGTTCGGCTCTGGCCGCTCTGCCCTGGCCGCGGCTGCCGCTTCCCCGCTCCGCCTCCCGCCCGGCGGAAACCCGGCGCCGCTCCAGCCCCGCCGCCCGACCGGGCCACCCCCACCGCGCTGCCGGCCCACACCGCCCCCCCCGCCTCGTTCCTCCAAGCGTCCCCAGACAGCGGCGAGGGCCGCCCGAGGGAGAGCGCTTCGCTCCCGGGGCGCGATGGCTGCTGCGGAGCTCCCGGCCGCGCTCCCAGGGCGGGCCTGGGACACCCGAGCCTTGCTCGGCAAAGGAGGGCAGGGGGATCCTGGGGACCTGGGAGGTTCCAGGGCGCCGGGGATCCCGGGGGGTTGGAGGGTCCCGGGGTCAGGGGGAGCCCGGGCGGTTGTGGGAGACCGGGAAATGGGTTATCAGGCAAGGGCCACCTCGGGGAACACGGACGTCCCGAGGACTAGAGGGAATCCGGGGAGTAGAGGGCACTCCGGGAGCAGAGGGGTCCTTAAGTCAGGGGGATCCCATGGGGCAGAGGTGTCCCTGCAGCAGGGGATCCTGGGAGCAGGGGTTTCTCAAGAGCAGGGGGATCCCGAGGACAGGGGCATCCCAGGGGACACATTGGGCATTCCTGCAGAGCAGGAGCATTCTAAGGGGCAGGACCCCTCCTGGGGGCACAGGCATCCTGGGGAACAGGGGGCATGCTGGTGGGAGCACCTCAGAAAGCAGCCAGGGCAGGCAATGGAGCACAGAGTTTTGCTGGCCGGAGGTTTTGGTTGTCTCAAAATGACAGGAGAGAGCTCTTGGCACACAGTGGTGAAGGACACAGAGGAGCATAAGCACCCACCTCTAACCATTCTGAAGGCTTTTGGTGCTGAGTTCCTGTGGCTGGTGCCCATTCCAGAGGCTGCCCACAACCTCTCTGAATCCAGGGGGGGTTCCAGGCTCTAGTGTGTGCCACACACCTGCAGTGGGTAATTCAGGTATCTTGGATAGAGATGAAGAACAAGGCAGGTACATTTCAGTGCGTTTAATACTAACCATAACACAGTCATTGGGTTTCAGTGCCATTTCCCCTCACTGGGAAGGTTCTGACCTTCAGGCTATAGTTCAGACCAGGCCAGACTGGTGAGGTCAATCCTGTCATATATTGGCTCTTCAGGCATCAGATGGCTCTTTAGGGATCTGAAGTGGTTCTAGTTTACAGTGACTGAATAATATGACTGAAATAAAGTATCTATTCAACCAAATGAAGCCTAATTCTGTCCTTACAGAGGACAGCTCTCCAAAACGAAACTCACCCCTTTGAAAGCAGTGGAGAACGAGGTGTGATAGCTGATGATCTTTGCAGGGACCAAAATTGGTCAGTGTTACCCTGTAGTGAGTGACCAGAGAAGGGACATTTGAGAGGCATGGAATCAAAGTCCAAGCGTTGAATTCAACACATCATCCAGTGCCAGCTGCTGTTTTGCTCACTGGGGCTGATATCTGAAGTGCCAACCAAAGGCATTTTCTCCTGTAATTTGCCAAACTAGACAAAACTTTCAGTGGGATTTTTGCTAAATGAAAACTAAACTACCTTGCTCTTCATTTGTTATTCTGTTCATTCTTGCAGCCATGCACATCCTCTAAAATATTTTTACAACCCTTGTAGGGAAGAAATTGTTCCTCATGTCCAACCTAAACCTCCCCTGGTGCAACTTGAGGCTGGTTCCTCTTGTCCTGTCACTTGTTCCTTGGGAGAAGTGACCGAGCCTGCCTAGCTCCAACCTCCTTCCAGGTAGTTGTAGTTTCATACTGGTCTGCAGCAGCTTGCAGAGCTGAGCAGAGCTGCCTTCCATCCAGAGCTCCTGCTACCCCTCGGGGCTGCACACCTCGCCTCCACCAGCTTTAGCTACTCCCTGTTGCGCTCCCCAGTGCTCTCCCGTGCCCTGACAGTGAGCGTGCTGGGGAGCTGCCTTCTGACAACAGTGGGCATTGTGTCAGTGGGACCCTGACAACTGGTGGGCTCAGGAAATCTGTCTGGCAGCTTTTAAGGGAGAAACCACAACAAAAAGGGGTGGGAGAGAGACATCTCCACAGGAATCTGAAGAGTGCAATCAGCGGGGAGCCAGAACAATTGTTTGGGGTGGTACCAGATGGGAGCCTCTGAGACTATTACCCCTTTCTGTTCCTCTTCTGAGAACAGGCTTGAGGGAGAGGAGGGCATGGGAACACGTTCACCTCTCTCGGTGGCTGGCCTGGCCTAAACATTGTCTTGGTGCAAAACAGGCAGCTTTCCATTTGCCAATCATTGCCAAGCCCCATCCACCCTTGTCACACAGTACCCTTTGAAAACTCAGGGAAGTGGAGGACAATCAGACAAGAGTCACAGTCAATTTGGCTTTGAATCAAAGATTTTTTTTAAGCCACTTGTGATTTCGAGTATGTAAGATTCTCTAGGGTGCTGGGGGTGATAAACACTGACTACCACTGGGTGTGCATCCACTGCAGGTTGGGAACCCTGTATTACACCTCCAGAGCTGTACTAATGTGGGGGTGTTTGATCCAGGATGGTCCCGACCCAACAAAGTCCATAAAAGCCTACATTGTTTTAGGTATATTGTCCTGTGTCACCTGAAGGGGTGAAACCAGTTTATATCAGATGAGGGCCTGTCTTTCTGTATCCAAATGCTGAGCAAAGCTTAAAATAAGCAGCCGGACAACACCTAATTAAATTCCTTTGCATGGTGCTTCATGTATGGGAGAATTTACTTTCTGAAAGCACTTTGTGCCTTTTGGACTTTAAATCTGCTTGAAAGACATATAATTTTTTGCATGATGTATTGTGCCCAAAATAGCTCAGTGGTTACTACTTCCTCATGTGACTCCAATGTATTTGTTTCTGCTCCTTCAGTTGTAAATTGCTTTTTATTGTTTTTTTTTCCCCTTTCTTCTGTACTGAAGCCCATATTTTTTTCAGATAACAGCAAAGAGAAAATATCCTGTGTATGGATTGCAATCAGCAGATGGGATCACTGATGTAATCCAGCAGATGTAAAGAAGTTAAGGGCTCTCCCCTAAAACCTGGGTATGCCAAGCTGCACCAGGGGTGGCGAACAAGGAAATAGTTGAGTGAGCAGGAAAGGAGACAGCAAATCTTGATGGAGCTGTAGGAGAATAATTTCTTCACATCGAATCACAATTTTTGATCTCAGAGGAAGGTCTTGTTGCTGAGTCAGGATGGGTTTTACAACGCAAGCTGACAGAAAATGATGGAAGTGGAAAATGTACTCTGGGGCTGGGAGCCTGCTGCTCACTGTGAGGCTGGGAATAGCTCATTGTGGGGAAGGGATTCTTCTGGTTCCTCCTACTGGCAAGCAAACGGAAGAGTTTCTCAACACTGTTTACTTGTACAATTAAATACCCAACTAAAAGGGTGTTAATTCTTTCTGTCCCACCAGTCCTGCAGAACATCAGCAGCAGCAGATGCTCTGTGATCAGCAAAACGTGACAGAGCTGCAACCAGCCGGGAATGTTGCTGCTGCCTTCAGGCCCCTCCAGCCAGATCCCAAAAGCACCACAGATGTCTTCAGCAGCACCCAGGCAGCCCTGAAACCCTGCTGTGTGCAACCAGATCCCGTAGGCACCCCTCTCTGGCACTGCATTTCTATGAAAGTGTTCTTTTGCTGCTTTACTGTCTCACGCAGGAATCCTCTGTCACATTTACACATGGGGCAGTGGATAGACAGGAGTAGAGGGGACACCTCATCACCCTAGTGAGTCTGTGGCCCGTTGAGGGGCAGCTCTGTGCAAGTGGAGGTTAGTCTGAAGTCAGGACATGGAGCCTTCTTGTGTGTAGTTTGAAGAAGGCAGGAAAAAAAGGCCTCTCTTGAACTTTCTGACCCCTTACCATGAGCCTTGGTCCCTTTGGAGGGTAGCTGTATTCATGTATGGCCAGAGTGCTCCCTTTGCTATTATTTCTCTGCTTAGAAAGTACTCCAGCCCAACAGAAGAAGCACAGCATATGTCCAGCAGGTATCCTGGAGCAGAGAGATGTCCCATCTTCTTTTGCATGGGATCTGGAGACCCAGAGGAGGTGAAGATCTCTATTTCTCCTTTAATCCTTTCAGGGTGTTGCTCTGTGGCTGCATTTTGTGTGCCCTTCACTCTGCAGAGGAGTTGCACTTGCATGATGCTCTGAGGGTATCTGAAGAGTGACCCCCTCCAAGAGCATCTCCTTCCACCCAGGACTGGATCCTGCTTCTCCTCCTGGTATGAGAGCTGTGATCCATGACCCAGGTGACTGAACAGAATCACAGAATCACATACTGGTTTGGGTGGAAGGACCTTTCAAGCTGATCACATACAACCCCTCTGCAGGGAGCAGGGATATCTGCAACTAGAGCAGGTTGCTCAGAGCCCTGGCCAACATCACCTGGAATGGTTCCCAGGATGGGGCAGCAACCACCATTCTGGGCAACTTGGGCAAGGGTCTTACCACCCTCAGCATCAACAATTTGTCTTTCTCTCTAGTTTTAATCTCGCTCTTTTTGTTTAAAACCATCCCCCCTTGTCCTGTTGCAAGAGGTTCGGTAGACAGATCCATCAAGTCCCCGCTACCCCAAAAGCTGCCGCCACAGCGGCGGGACAGCCACGACAGCACAGACCGGCCCCGAGCAGAGGGACCCGGCGGGGCGGCTGCAGCCCCTCACCGCAGCCTTCCGGCGCTGCGGGGCCCGTTTGTGGGTCCCTGGCGCCCTCTAGCACCGCTCCCCGCCCTCCTCCGGAATAAAAAACGGGGGAAAAAAAAAAAAAAAAAAAAAAAAAAAGAGGCTTGAGCAAACATGTCCTAAAATCAAATGCAAACAGACCCCGGTGGGTGCAGCAGGACTTGGGCAGCACTGGGATGGACATGGGTGTGTGGTGAGGGTGACCCCAGCTCCACCCTCAGCCTTCCACAGAGATCCATACAAAATCCATATGGTCAGTGCCATCTACAAATGATGGACTGGTCACTGTGCAGAATGGTGATCCCAGCTCAATCAGAAAGAGTGGACCTGTCTCACCTCACGTCCCGTGCAGTTGATGGGCACAGGGTGCTGTGGACAAGGCATCAGCTCAATACAACTGTCCAGCAGTGCTGACTGCCCCTTGGGACGGATGCTACCACCTGGCTTCTCCCAGGCATCTGGAAGAAGGACTCAACCCAAACCCCCAGGTCTGTGCTGGGGATGGATGCTCTGCAGTGAGACATGGGTTTTCTGCTAATCAAGGTTCAGCTGAGTCAGCAGCACCAGCACAACACCTTTATGGGTTTTTTTATGGATTATTTTTGTGGACATTTTTGGCTCTGGAAGTTAATTTATTCACCCAGATCAATTCCATCCATTTGATGTTGTGTGAATGCAAACCAGAGCCAGGGGTTCTAGTGACAACACTTTCTGCTCAGTAACTCAGTAGCAACTGGTAGCAATTCTACTTTTATAAACACTCTGTCAAAACAAACAAAACTTCATGATTTCTCAATATTTTTCAACATGAAGGGTTTTCAAGCACCTTGGCTGATGGAGGGACATTCCCATCAGACTGATCTTCTAGACTTTTGCTGTCTGGCTGCAGGTGCTCCCTGCCCATTCCTACTTGTATCTCCCCAAATCAGCTACTTGGGGAGCACTGTGCACACTGCAGAGGTTTACAGCTGCTCAGAATTTTCCTTTATGAAGGTCCCTGCTCACCAGCAAAGACATGTTCAGGTGTGTTGCTATGACTGGACATGGGAGGGATGGAAAAGGGATTTGTTTATCAGAAATTTGCTGGGGAACATGCTCAGCACTGAGAGGCTCAGCAAGGAGACAGCCATGTGCAGGCAGAACTTGAAGGTCAACATGGACAGGCTGTAGCACATGTCACTGTTTGGTGATCTGAGGGCTGGAACCCCTCTGCTGTGATTTCGGGCTGGGAGAGTTGGGGGTGTTCAGCCTGGAGAAGAGAAGGCTCGAGGGAGATTTTCTGGTGGCCTTTCAAGACTTCAATGGACCTGTCAGAAAGGTAGGAACAGACTTTTGAGCATGGCCTGTTGCAACAGGAGAAGGAGTGATAGGTTTAAACTAAAAGAGGGAGATTTAGACTGGAGAGAAGGAAGAAATTATTTACACTGAGGATGATGAGACCCTGGCCCAGGTAGCCCAGAGAGGTGGTTACTGTCCCATCCCTGAAACCATTGCAGGTGAGGTTGGCCGGGGCTCTGAACAACCTGCTCTAGTTGCAGATGTCCCTGCTCCCTGCAGAGGCTTGGACGTGATCAGCTTAAAATGTCTTTTCCCACCCAAACCAGACTGTAATTCTGTGATTCTATGATTCTATTTGGGGCAGGGGCAAGGCAGTGGGGTCAGTATGCCAGGGGATTTTCAGCCACAGGACTGGTCTTATGTCACTTTTGTCACCACTGTACATGCCAGTTCTCCTTAGAGCTGATGCTGCTGAAATCCCCTCTGCTGACTGCAGACTCATCAGTGCTGCAGCAGGGACAAACCAGACCAAATTTCTTATTTCTTGTGTTGCTGGAAAAGTCTAAAGTGCAGGGAGGGAATAAGAAATTCAGCTGGGAATATGCTGGCAAGCTCTGGTTGCAGGAGGTGGGATGCGGGCCACTCGATATGGTGGGTGCCTGGCAGGGGTCTGTTCTCACTGCACCAAGGCTCACTATGGGATGGAGCAGTGAGCAAAGCAGGCCATCGGTACCGGCCCAGCCACAGCATGAATTACGGCTGCTCTGGCCTGTTGCTATAGTAATGCTGATGTCGCAGCACTGTCAGGAGGCATTGCAGTGCTGGAGTTGGCATCTTTCATTGTGAGGGTTGAAGCCATCCTAGGGTTTAGCTGGGTAAAAAGTCAGGGATTGGCCAGAGCTGCTCAGTTCTCCACTGTGGAGGTTTAGGAATCTGTGCCCCCTCACCTCTCACGCACAACGTGACATCACCCTGCCCTGAATCAGAAAATACACTTAGACTGCTGAAGCCAAAGGGCAACCAGCGATGAAATGTCAGCTGGGTACAGAAATGTGGGTTCGAATGCTTTAGGACAAGGCTGAGTTTAAGACTCTTTCCACCCCTCTCCAGACTGTCAAAGCCTGTGGTACCCATACCTGGCGTGGTGAGAGGGTGCTCCCCAAAATGCTGCTGGGACCTGGACTGTCACACCACAGCACATCTGCTTTTAAGAAGCCATACTGGAACAGTTGCTCACAAGTGCCTGTTACATATACTGCTGTTTCAAAGTTTACTGATTAAACATTTGGTGTCTGGTTTTACATTCTATAACAAATATATATCTCTCTTTCCCTATATATATATATATATAGTTTAATAAATTCTTGTCTCCTTATAAGCCCCGGGTCTCACATTTTATAAAATTTAAGATAATACCTGTCGAAACATAGGACACCCAGGCACAGCAGTCGGATCATTCCCACATGATTTCTGGGGGTCAGACACACTCGGTCCCCCTGTGAACAGAAGGACAGCTAAGGCAAAGCAAATCACTGGCAGTCAAAATGTTTTTAGGGCCATGTCATTTATCTGCCAGTTGCCAGAGGAGGAGAAAGAGCGAGGTAGAGATGATTTCCTTCACCAAGATGCCAAGATCCCTTTGTTTATTAATTTACAGCTCTTTTTATACCCTTTTAACTTCATGGTAATTGGACAAGAAACCAGCCACCCCCTGGGGTGATTGGCTGGGGTGCCACAACACCCATAGTCAAAACATCTTTTTACTGTTTTACAAACAAATGCCAGCAAGGTCTCAACTGGTGAGAATCTTCACTTTCCCACAGGAAGGAAAATTCACTTGCTATATCATTTTAACACCCATAGGGCCAGGACAACACTTAGCTTCACTGTGGGCAGATGTTTCCATCAGTAAAGAAGAAACATTTTTAAGCAGACCAGGAAATTATAAAATGACAGAAAAGGAAAGGCAAAAAGAGGCTGCCTGAGAAGACCTGTCGAAGCTGGTGGCATTTCTGAGGGCAGGATGCCTGGAAACACCCATGGCTGGGTTGCTTATTCATCATCATCTTGAAGAAAATAGTAATTACCCAAACTGACTAGAGTTTTGCTAAGAGGAAAATTTCAGCCTTCCTTGGAATACCTTAACAAACACCATTAAAACACTAAACTCTATGTTCATCCTCCCGATGAGCATTCCCTGGAGCAGTGCCACTCACTGACAGCTTGGACAAGGGAACATCACTGCAGGTATGTCAGAAGATGAGCAGAAAGACAGAAGCTGTTGATCCTCACGCTGATAAACAGTGCCTGGTGCTGCCCATGTCTAATCAGTGCTCTGCCACCAGTTTGCTCTGATGAATGGCTGAACAAGCTGCAGGCACAGATCTGTATTTTGGGAGTCCAGCTCTTCATCTGACAGCTCTGCAACAGCCACAAACAAAGGGTCCTGCTGCTCCTGGAACCCATGGCTTTCTTAGCAGCTGGATTTGTTTTTTTCTCCCAAAGGACTTGCCCATGGAGCATCACCCAGCAAGGAGATGGCATGTGCTGCTGCAGGGGAATCACAGCATCCCAGCATGGTGGGATTGGAAGGGACCTCTGGAGATCATCTGGTGCCACCCCCTTGCTCCAGCAAGGTCACCCAGAGCAGGGGCCCCAGGATCCCATTGTCCAGGCGGGTTTGAAATCTGTTCAGCATTGATCAGATCCCTTATCAGACTGCTCTTCTGCAGGTGAACAGCCACAGGGCTCTCAGCCTTTCCTGGGCACAGAGATGCTCCAGGCCCCTCAGCATCTTTGCAACTTCTGCTGGACTCTTTCCAGTAGTTCATTAGCTCTCTTGAATATAAAACCCAGAACTAGACTCAGTACTCCAGATGTGGCCTTCCTAGGGCAGAGTAGAGGAGCAGGAGAACCTCCCTAGACCTGCTGCCCACACACCTGAGCTCAGGAAGCGATGCACCAACTTGCTCTGGAGGTAGCTTCTTCTTCATGGCCTGTTCCTTAGTGGTTTACTACTTCTCTGGAGCAGCAGCTTTATGAACCTCTGCACATTTCCACACTCACTCATTGCCATTGCTCATTATTTTACAAGGCCCCAGAGCACTGCCCGTGTCCCAGCAGTGGGGCTGGCCCAGGGTGGATCTCTAGCTCTGCAGTGCCTGGCTCACCAGTTCCAAAGATGAGGCTTTTCAGGGGTTTATCTTCTCAAGCTCCTTGGACTCAGCAGGCAACATCATGGGAAGCTGCCAGGCCTGGGACTACCAGCCTGGCTCATGCCCCATATGGTGTCAACCTACCAGGGGTGGAAACAGTTGAATGTGCACAAGTAATGGAGGCATCCTGTGATGTTCATACAGCGGCTTTTGAAACCACAACCATGCTCTAACCCTTCCCCATCTCAAGACATGCCTGTATATAGCTACAAAATACCATGGATAGTTTTAAGATGAGATGTTATATTTCAAAAATATTTGATGTCACTGAGGCATGTCTGAAAAGCATTTGAAATATACCAAACAGCCCCAAATATCTCCTATCTGGGAGGCTGAGCATTTGTTGCTCAGCCTTCCCCCTATTTCAGTAGGACAATTTTCAAAGGCCCTTTGACCATCCAACTCTTCATCACGTCTGAAAGCTCTCAGGAATGACTTCTGGAGCCGGGGACTTTCTTGCACTCATTCCTATGCTGGCTGAAACCTTGGCTCGTTTTGATCTTGGCACAAGGAAAATTCATATCCTGGCCCCAACCCAGTGCAGGCTCATTAGGATCTGGCACAATCACCCCTCCTTGTGCATGAGGGGGTGGAGGGGGGCCTGGGGCAGCACCACAATTCCCTGGAGATGCCTGTGGGGACACACCACTGGAGGATGTGACAGGCAGTGTCTGTGCCAGGCAGGGATGTGGGAAGCTGATCTCCTGGGAGCAAAACCCTTCAGGTACAAGGGGGTCCTCTGTTTCCTGATATTTGTTTTATTTTACATCCAGCATCAGCAGCCATACTATGTCAGCCACACCATGTCCTGCTTGTCCCTGGCTGCTGCTGCCACCTCCCAGTGCCACACCATGCCATGGTTAATCCTGGGGTGCCACCCCAGAGCAGGATGGAGCGGGAAGTCATGCCCCATGTCTCATTTGACAGCTCGAGCTCAGTACATCCAGCCACTAACACTAGCAACTTCTACAACATCTCAAGGTGCCATCCAGATGCAGGGCTGATTTGCAGTTTATCAGAGGTTCCCTGCATGGTGGGGGACTGCACCCTCCCAGTCCTAAGCCTCCTGGGGTCCCACTGGCATCTAAGGGAGCACAGAGCCTTCCAGCACTGCCAGCACCCCTGGTAAGAGCCCCAGGGTGCAGTACATTCAGCAAATAAATCACAGATTTGAACACCGAGAAACAAAGACTTAGTGAAAGAGACTGGGGTCTGCAAACCTCCTGCAAGGAAAATAGTGGTGGGGAAAGGCTGGAGGGAA
>VYZU01074702.1:0-41828 GCA_013401355.1 Ceyx cyanopectus | reverse complement strand
CAGCACACCAAAAGAGCTTTAACAATATGCTTTTGACAACCCATTTTGACAGGTGCTTAATTATAGCAGCATTTCACCAGGCATTACATTTCCCCTTTGTTGTTTTACTAGCAGGTGGCACAGGCATCTACACCTTGCCCAGCAAATAGAACAACCCCACCATGTCATCTGCTGGAAGTGAAAGCACAAGGCAGAGCAGTTAAGTATGACACTTGCCTTGTTCCAGCATGTGCCCTGACAAGGTACAAACCCCAGGCCCAAAGCTCAGCCCACTCCTCCTCCTCCCCAGGTCCCTGAATGGAGGGGTTTTTTTTCTCATTTCAGTTTCTCCTCACACCATTCCCTCTTGTAACACTTGCAACATAACATTTAATGCCATGTAAAAGATTTTACATCCGTGTGCTTCATTTGTATTTAAATATTGTACCTGGTTAGTCTTGACATGTTAGCAGTGAAATACAGCAATCTCATTTTACACATTTGCTTAGTCTTGGAATATTTTGCATTTGCAGCTCTGGAGGATGTATCAGCCAAGAAGCAGCTTCCAGTTCCACACTGTCTCATTCCACATCTTCCTCTGTGTCCATGTGTACTGAATGTAGAGACCATAATCAATATTCCAGAGCTCCAAATACATAGGAATAAACCCCCAGAGCTTAAGTGCAAATCAAGCCCCATCTAATGTTGGCTGTGATGTGCCCAGCAGATTGAGCACCTCAGCTCTGCTCATAGATGAGAACAAGTCATAGAATCATAGATATTAGGGGTTGGAAGGGAGCTAGAAGATCATCTAGTCCAACCCCCCTGCCTGAGCAGGATCACCTAGACCAAGTCACCCAGGAACAAGTCTGCATGTTGTATTGCATGTAGCTCACAGACACTGTTCCCACTCCTCTCTCCAGGTGTTTCACACACAGGTAAGCCACGCTAGCTCACTTCAGACTGCTTCAGGAGCTAATCACACTTGGAAGCCTAAACTGAATGGAAAAAGCAGCTGTAGTGAAAGCAGACATCAGCATCTCTTTATATCAATGACAATTAGGGATGAAAAAGATGTTTTTCTCTAGAAACCATGAAGCACATGCCCCATGGACCAAATGTAGAGGGTTAACAGATCAAAGAGCTCCACAACAACTGAGCAGCACAGTAATTTGGGGAAAAACAACCTGCTTTCAACAGGAATGAAACCTGAGAGGATACAGTTCAAAGCTCTGAAGCATCCATGTTAAACATCTTTTCAAGTGAGGATGTTAGTGTCAGTCTGACAATCTCCATTAGATAGCAGGACCTCTTTTCACATGATTAGAGTCACTATCAAGGACTTTGTTGTTCAGTTGCTGCAAAGAGGCCACAGAAGTTGCAGCAGAGCTGCATTAGCTCAGCTTTTAGCCTGGTCCCTCTTCTCCCCATCCATTTTTTCCCATAGGACTCCTTAGGTCAAGTTCCAGCATCCAAAAAATTACTTGAACTGGGTGACAGGGTGAAAACACTCAAACCAGTGGTAGCTCCAGGGCTCATGTTCCTTTAGCTCCTGCAGTTCTTCCCATGACACTGAACCTGTGGCCTCCATACCACTGCACTTCCATGAAAGCTGCAAACACTGCACAGAATCCAAGTGTTTCCAACCTCTATCAGTAGCACAGGGCTTGATGCAGCAAGGAGGTGTAGAAATACTCATTGTTCAGCTCTGAGCAGACACTACCAGGATTTAAGTGTCCCAGAAGGCAGTTAGAACAGCACCAGTCCAGTTCCACTTCACATCTGGTAGGAGCAGGTAGCTGAAGTCACAGCAGAAGTGACCTAGAGCAGGCAGCACCATGCTGGCACCACTGTCAGCAGACTCACCTGCTGTTACCCAGCAAGTGCCACAAGAATCAGTGGGCAGAATGAAACCTCTGCTGGAGGCAAAACCCAGCCCACAGTTGATGAGCAAAGGCTGCACACTTAGCTGTCACACCTTCTCTTCCAAACATCAGTGAGTTTCTTGAGCAGGCAAGTCAGGGACCAGGAGGCTGTTAGATGACACCCATCATCCTCTGAAGGAGCAGAATAAGCTCCAGTCTTCCCCAGCACACAGCCTGCAATAGAAACAGAGCAGAAATACAGCCAACATGTCTCAGGCCAGCAGAGCATGCAGGTTTAGAGAAAATTACATCTGCCTGCTTTTCTCCCAGACTCTTAAGTTACTAGTGCAAGGCCCCCTCCTTTTTTCCAAGGCTGCTCAGAAATCAGCAGCACTTGTAATAAACATCACTGTCAGCAGATGCCTTTTGTTCAGAAGCCTAAAAGAGCAGAGTGAGGCTGGCAAAGCAGCTATTACCCTCCAACTGTGTGTTGGATAGAGGACACCATGGGAACACACAACAGCCTAGATTTTCCTCCCAGCCATAGTGGACAGAAATATCTGATGGAAGATCTGGTAATGTGCTAATAATTATATTGCACATAACCACCTTATTAAATACAACTGGGATAGGCTCATAATGGTTAGAGAAGCTGTCTCTGGAGAACAATTGCAAGCACCTATCAAGATCATCCTCATCTAAGTGAAGCTGTTGGCAGCAATACAAATCACCACCTAGCAGTGCAGTTGCTAAATCTGCTAAGGGAGCATCCATCCTACTGCTGACAATAAAGGAACTGCTAAATGCAGTTAGGCTTTTTCATTATTTCTTTCTCCCTAATTACACTTAGTTCTATACAACACTGATGGCAGTCCATCAGCATTTGTTCATTCACTAGAGCATTTCATGATGCCAAGTCAGGCTTAAAAATAGACTCCTATGTGTTATGGAGCTCCATTTGGATATCATTTCTTGCTTAACTGTGAACTGTTATGTGGAGAATTTATCTTACAGCTCTCCAGGTTGCTCTTAGCTTCCCAACAACACCTGTAATCATGCCTTAGATGGCAGCAAGGAAATCCTTTAGTAAATAACCTGTTTATGTAGCTCAGCATCCCAGGCCAACTTCCACGTGCACGCAGGATGCTACACCCTGACCAAAACCTGTGTTTAGCTCCCTGATGCTTCCAGACACCAGCACTCCACTTGCAACTGCAGCCCTAACACACCTGGAAGGGCAAAAGAAGCTCTCAGCAAGGCAGGATCTCACAAATGGGATTAAAAACACATTCAAGGCATTGTGGGGGTTGAGTAGAGGTGAAACTGCCTGCATAGAGACAGCCACAACTAAGCAGCTCCACTCCCAGTGTGGTCACTGTGCTGTGACCTAAATTTAATTAAGAGGTACTTCCAGAGGGACAAAAAGGCTCCTGAGGTAATGCACTGTTAAAAGGGCAGAGTGTCAGCAACTGGCAACAGTAAATGTCAGATAATAGCTATATCCCAAATTTTCTGCTCATCATCTCTTAGCAGCTGTCAAGTGTCACAGCCAGAAGGGCCACCAAGGAGCTTTCCCCAGCAATTAGATGGCAGCTTAAGTAGTTTGCAGATAGACAGGACAGTTTAGGGTAGCAGACTGGGAAGCAGATGCTGATTAAGTGACATTCAGAAGGAATAGTTGTGTGTATTCCTGGATTTGGGAGTCAACAGCTGCGTTTTCTGCCAGCCTGACAAGAAACTGAAATGATGTCCTGAGTTGCAAAGACAAGGCAATGCAGGGGCTCCAGGGAGAGATGAGGCTGGAATCCCTCCCATTACATTTCCACTGCCATTTCTGGGCTGCAGAGGCACTCAGCACACCACAGCTAAGGCAGGAGGTGCAGCAGTTACAATTCCCCACATATCCCACCCCTCTGATTGCCTGATTTCCAATGGAGGTACCTTGATTCCAGTGCATTTAAAATCTCTAAACACCTGTCACTTAAAAATAACCAAATAAACCAGTTAAAAATCCCACTATAGAAAACCTGGATCTTCTTGTGATGATTTCTCCTTCAGAAATCTCATTTTTCCTTCCTTTCTTGGTGAAGGAATCCTCAAATCCCCTAGATGAAGGTAAGCATCCTCTGCTCCAGCACCAGTGGCCATCAGCACAAACCCCACAACAGCCTGCTAGGGGATTTTCAAATGACTGGATTTAGGGCTGATTGTCTCACTTGAATCCAGAGAATTAAGCTGGAGGCTTTGCCATTTCTGTCAGGGCAGATCCAACCAGTTGCTTCTTATTATTACCCAAATGTCCAGACTCCAGCTCAGGTACAAGAGATTATACAGAGAATTTACACAGAAATCAGGGTAGCTATTGCCTTATGAAATCTGCAGAGAGTTCTCTAGAGCACAAGCACACATCCAAAGATGACCTTGATTTGGGCAAATAACACTTGCAGCAATAGAAACATCTTCTCAGGTAGCCCCTAATCTGATAGGGGATTAGAGCAACTGCAACTGCTGGCACTTCACTTGGTTTTGCTTTCCCTGAACTACAGTTATTACCATTGAGCTGCTCCACAAAATGCACAGCAATTCATAAATGATTGATGGCTACAGTAAGCTTTAGAGAGCAACAACAGCCAACTGAATTATGCTGGTGATTTGAAAAGAACAAAGAAAATTCCTTTTAAGTGCTGTGATCCCTCAGAATCGTTGAGACATTGAAAAGAACTTCTCAGGGATGTTTCACTCAATAGCCTGAGGAGTCCCAGATATTAATGAAACCCAGGAATTGTTAAACACACACATCCATAACTGCCTTGGTGCTCCTGTCTCCTGCCTTCAGATGTTCTTTGTGCATGAAGAACACGTTGAAGGAACAGGGTTCTCAGTACAGAGAGCATCAGGGAACACAAGCACCAGGCAATTAAAGAGGACTGGGAATGAGCATCATCCTGCATCCAGAGTTTTGGATTCAACTCACCTGGAAGTGACAGCTTCAGGGAAGGAGGTGACAAAGTGGCAGCTCCTGTCAGGGCTGTCACAGGATGATAGAGGAAGTTCATTCTGTCTTTTTAAAGGCATTCATTCACTGTAAAGAAAAAAAAACCCACTGCAATATAGGTGAAAGTGTGTGAGATATTGAAGTTTTTATTATCAAGCAAAAAGCACATTTCTCATAAGAAAGGTTGGGCTGTACTTGCACGGAATCAGAAAAATTCCAAGCTAACAAAATAAGCTAAGCTGACAGTTTTAAATGCAAAGTAAGTTTGCTATCTAGTAAAACCAGGCCAGAAATTCACCAGGAGAGCTCTTTTAGCACAAAGAAATCCACCAAGCCTTTAAAGCCCAGAGGAAAAGCCAGCAGTTAAGCTGCATATTTTTAAGATGACCATATCATTTCTGTGGCATAAAAGAAAGGTTACACACAATGAGGGTGGTAATGGCAAGAAGAGGAAAAAAAAAAATACACCAGGAAGGTTTCTTGAAAGGAGAAAGGAACAATCTACTTGGGATTCAGAGATGCAGCAGGGGGGTGAAGGTGAATAATCTGCTGTAATCCCAATTATATTCAGGGTGGGAAAAGTCCAAGCAGGTCCAGCCAGGGAGCAGATGCTGAAAAGGTGGCATCTGCACAAGGGTCTTTGCCCATTAGAAAAAAATAAAACACTTATGGTACTTTGGAAAAAATAGTTGCTAGAAATTCATATAAAATCAGAGTTAAATAAAATTGAAAAGCATCCTCACCACCTCATCAGACAAAAAGAGTTCTAAAAATACAATTAATGTGATATATTCATTTTTGCGTGGAGAAAGGGAGTTGCCTTTTGTTTGACAGCAGTTCTGAGCACGTGTTCATTACCTGAGCAAGCAGGTACAGAACCCAGAGGCTCTCAGCTGCTTTCCCATGCTGGCACCAATGCTCCCTTCAGTTGTAAGTGCAATCAAGGGGATTGTCTTTAATTGGAGGTGGTGATGGGTTTAATAGAGGAGCTGCTGTGATGGAGAAGAACATATGTCTCCATTCAGCCACTAATGAGAGAATTTGGTGCCTTATAAGAGCATGGACTGGGGTAGTGTCATATCCCTGAGACTTAAGAGAGCCAAGTGGGGCAAGAGAAAGGCAGGAGCTGCTTCTTCTGCTCTTGTTTTAGCTCTGTGAGGTCCCAGATGAAGTTCTTTCAGGTAGTTTTTCTCCTTTTTTTTGTTACAACTAAGTTAAGAAAATGTGACATCCATCAAGGGATCATTAAAGTAGAAAAGGTAATTGGGTTTTCTCTAACTTGTAGAGTTCCTAGAGGTAGGATGGAAGATAAAAGCTAGAAAAGGGGGTTGGGGAAGGGAAAGGTTCAATAAGATGGTATCTCAGACTCAGGCACTTCAGGGACTGTTATCTTGTGTAGGAGGAATCAGTTCCAGTGCAGGGGTGAGCACTGATCAAAGATAAGGAACAGCAGTGTGACTAACACACAGATAAGAGCTAGGATGCTGAAAGAGGCAAATGTCAGCTTTTGGGGAGGAAAAAAATGTTTTTTCTAATTATTATTATTAGGCCCACTATGTATTTATAATGTTTTTCTTGTAGCTCTGTGCACTTAAAATAATGATAAACCCTCCTTTTAACTTCCTCTGGTGTTGAGGGGGAAGAGTAATGTTTCTAAAATAACTTAATTTATTTTGGCCCTCAGAGTTCCAGGGGTGAAACAGTTTATAAAGTGGATTTTCTGAGTGTGCTCTTGAGCCATAATTACACACATAGACCTGGAACTGAGATCAAAGGTTTTTTACCATAACAGTAACTCTGTTTTCTACCTAGGCCTTAATTGAGGTTTATTTGGTGTAACTTTAAAAGTCTCTTTTAGTGTGATTGCAAAACACAGATTACAAATAAATAATGTGCACCTGTCAGAAGCAAAATGTTTCCATAAGCTGCTGAGAACCTGGCCTGGGTGGGGAGTAGCAGAGCAATGTGCAGGGTAAGCAGATGCTCTGTTGGAGAAAAGGCAACTGACATTTCAAAGAGGGCCTTGCAATTAATTAATGTATGCTAGTCAAGCCATACATCAAGCAGCAAAATCAATACTGCTGGTAGGAGGAAAAAAAAAAAAGCTGGTGCCATCAGGCAGTGTGAGCCAGCAAGGAAAATCAAGTTTCATCTTGAAGCAAAGTTGCTTATAGTGTGTAATTAGGCTAATGTAGATAAATCTGCACAATGCTGCCTACTTTTATTAGGTAGAAACTGCTTTAATTGGAAGGTGCACTTGGAGCTGGAAGGAATGGAGAAGTAAATAAAATACCAGGCTTGGTGTAGCTGAGAACAGTGCCAAAGAAATGAGTTCTGTGCTGATTTCACCCTCCTTTTGTGCAGCTGTCACTGCAGGCTGAGGCTTCTTGGGCTGTTTGTTGCCAGGGATGCCTGGGCTGAGATGCTGCTTCTAGTTGGCTGAGTTGGGTCTCCAGAGCACAGCAGACTGAAGGAGGAGGTATGAGCAATGTGGGGGTGCTTTGGGGTGTCTGCATGGGTTGGTGCTCAGGAGGTGGTGAGGGATGGACTCTGAGTGCAAAGGCTGTGCTGGGCTTTCTGAATACACACAAGAAACCTTCTAGTCCTGGCAGAAGTTTAGTTTGCTGATGGAGATGGAGCACAAAGGAATTAGGGGGTGAGAAGACTTCTCACTGAGCTCCAGGTGGCACTGCCAGGAGTTGATCACTGCCAGCTGATGGGCTCCATTAACAAGGAGTTAATTTCTTTTTGCCCAGGGAAAGCAGGAGGATTATTGGATAATCAGGAAGGTGGGAGCTGAAGAGCTCAGCTACTGGTGCAGCTGGGAGTGGAGCTTAATTAAGGAGCTCCCTGATGAAGTGGTGCTGGGAGTCCCAGTGCAGAGCTGTTTAGATGTGCTTTGAAGAGAAGGATAAAGTAAAGGTAAATGTGTGTGCTGGTCTGATCTCCAGAAATAAAATGACATTACTGGCTTTGTCAGAAATAGATGAGGTTGTAATGGTGACTCGGAAGGTAACAGGACTTCTTTTTCCTAGAACCTGGGAGTCTGAGGTTGTCTTCTCTGAATTCTTGCTTCCCTTTAAGTGCAGATGATTGTCCCATGTAAATCGGGTGTAGGCTGTTCAAGTCTCCAGCCTCTGCATTGTTTTTAGAGGTTATAAATTGTAAAATTCCCAATGTATTCTTGTGTGATAAGCTGATGCCCTTGCTTTTCAGGCTACAGTTGGAATGCAGATCAGTCAGTTTTGCAGAGACTTAATGAAGTCCTGGTCCTTCAGGGACTCTGAGAGACATGCTGCATTTAATGTGCTGCTCTCTGAAACTGCAACAAACAGTTAGAGGTCTTCAGAGATTCAGAGAACAGGCTGCAACCACTCCCAAAACAAAGGTGGAGTGGCTTTTTCCTTTGGAGTGCCTTATTGCAGGGGGATATGAGGTTTTGTCACAAGTAGTGCTCTGCATTTATAGCTCCAAGAGTGCCTTGCTGCTCCTGTCTTGGGCTGTAAAACTGCAACCTGCTGCTACTTCAGGGGTTTAAAATGTGTGATGGGCAGGTGACTGACCCCAAAATTGCATTTTAGTATAAAATAGGTGGAGGAGACCTTGTGGGTATTGTGCAATGGATAGTATTAATATTAATTTTAATGGTGGACTGAGAGCAGTTGTAGATTTATAGAAACCTTCAGGAGGCTCCAAACAAGGTAGTTCAGGAGGGAGCCTTTAATTTTTCTCTTGACCTTTCTGATGCCCATTAAAAGTCAGATTTCTGGTGTTTGAATCTAGAAGCTAATCTTGATTTCAGCCCTTGAAGCACCAGTCAAGAACAGTGTGTTCACATTGCAGAGTAGTAGGTGTGAGTGAAACTGTTTCATGGAGATGAATGTTCCATGTGTGGCATATATTGACAAATTTTAATTAGCTTTTGAAGGACATTATTGGAGCTGTAGATGGACATTTTCTCCTTCAAGGCACTTCAGCAGTAAATGCACAGAACTATGGAGCTCCTATACCTGAAGCTGCCATATTTTCAGTAAATGCACTGTATACTTGGTTCATCTGTGAATAGTAATTGAGTCCTGGACTGCATTTATACTGCTGAGTAATACAACTGCCATGATGGATAATAATGCTTAAGAGCTCCAGGGAGGCTCATTTACATGATAGTGAGGGAAATGGGCTTGCCAGGAATGAGAATTAAGAGGCTGGTATTGTGTGAATTACAAAGTGGTTTGCAGGTGAGGCAAGTGAGTGGAATAGTGATGGGAAGACAGTGGCAAGGTGTTGATAATGATTGCTGGAAAGATTGGCTTAGTCTGGAGTCCTTTGGGTGCAGGTCTTCCCTCTTCTGGAGAGCAAAAAAGAATATTTCTAGGCAGCCTGGTGTCCTTAGGTGAAGCATTGGGGTTCTAAACACTGCATTCTTTACACTGTGAAACTTGGTCACTTAAACACTGCTAAGAAAAATCAGATTATTGCACGTGGCTCCCTGTTTGTTCCTTCCTGTTTTACCCCAGAAAGGTTCTGTGCAAGGCTGGGAGATGGAAAAACTCCAAGCAATAGCAGATGTGTCCTGGTGCAAAGGGGAATTGCTCTTTCTGTACTCCCAAACTTCACTTAAATCATGGTTTTAAGAGTGAATATTTTAAAAAAGCCTTTTTCCAAGGCTTCTGAGTAGTTGGGAGACACAAGAAATGTAGGAAATAATTGCAGTAGTAGTGCACTGTGCATCTTTGACCTGGAGACCCCCCCCAGATTTCCCTTGGTGTGCATTTGCTGCTGGAGATTGGGGATTATTGCAGAGGGCTCTTAGCAGAGCTGGAACAACTTGCAGATGAAAGAGCAGCAGGAAAAGATGTGTTGAGAAGCTGAGCCAAATCAGTAACAGAGATGAGGGAGATCTTGTCTTCACAGAATGTTTGAGGTGTTTTTTAGGGGTTAAATGAGGTAATTCAGGCAGTTTAAAGGGGGAGTTGCCCATCCAGAGCTGGGAACAGTGGAGCCACCAGCTAAGGGGATTGCAGAGTGCTGTGTGAGGAGCATCCATGGCTGCCTGCCAGACAACTGCATTACTGCTCCTGCTACATGCTGGGACACACTCTGATGCCTCTTGTTGCCTGCAAAGGGCAGCAAACAGCCTCCTTGGGAAAAGGAGATGGCAGTGGGGAAGGTCTGCCAGAAGGAATGCAGCTGGCATGGATGAAACTCGGGTCATGTTACCCAGAAATCACTTGTATTTGCTTTGCCTTGGGTTGCCATCTATGTACAGTGACTGGTGCTCTTCCCACATCACCTTTGTGCCATGAGTTTGGAGGCAGGTTTGCAGATGGGGCAGAAATGGTGGTGCTGGATGCTTTGCAGATGAAACAGCTCCACTATTGCATCTGAAACCCTCTGCATTAGAGGTTTCCAACCTCCTGGACCTACCTTCTCGTGGTAAGTTAGTGAGGAGACCTAGTGCTGCTGTGGTAGCTGATCCCTGAGCAAGGGTTCTTGTGTCAGGCTGGCACAATGCTTTGTGTCTGTGCTAGATGGGGAGTGTAAAATAATCTCTTCTGGCAAGCAAGTGCCTGAAAAAGCCAATTCCCTATCCAAGTGAACTGCCACATCATCAATGTTGCCTTCTGATGCCTTGATTGTACAAAAATTCTGTTATTTACCTGGTTTAATTCATCCTTGTGGCTACAAAAAATGATTTTCTGGAAGGAATAAGGGATAGCCAGCTTTGTATTAACAATAATAATAATAGTAAGGGATAGACAGCTTTGTATTGGCAATAATAATAATAGTAAGGGATAGACAGCTTTGTACTGGCAATAATAATAATAGTAAGGGATAGCCAGCTTTGTATTAACAATAATTAATAATAATAGTAAGGGATAGCCAGCTTTGTATGGACATACCCTGCAACAGCTTGAGTGTCTGAAGGGTTTTACTGCCTTGATGTGGACGTGGCAATTAACATCTCATTCCGTGTCTGGTTTGGATTGGGTTTTGTCCTGTTTCTTGCATGAATATGTTGATAAATCAATCACAGCTGCACTTGTGAAAGACCTTTTGGGGTGTTTCACACCTCCCAGGGTTGAACTGCTCCCTGGCCCTGCAGAAGACAGGCAGCATTGCCTCCAACATGCTCCAAACACTCCCCGAGTGTGTTCTAAGAACCACAAATGCCAGTCTCCTTGTCAGCCAGGTCAAGTGGTCACAAGGAGTTTCTAGACATAAGAGCAAAAACTGCAGATGCTTCACCTTCATTATGATTCACACAAACCTGCCTTTCCTTCTGCTCAACATTTAATGGTCCAGTAAGCAGGACAGCAGCATCCTGGCAAGAAGGCAGCCATCCCAGCCTGCCATCCTTTATGCTCTGCTGGAAGCTGCTATTAATAGCCAGGACAAGGGCTCCTGGCCCAGTCTCTTGTGCTCTCATTAGCATGCTTGGAGTTTTTCAGCAGAGCTGGCTGATGTGGTCGTTGGACCTTGAAGGATTTGTTCCATGGCAGATGCAAGATGTGAGTAAAAACACAAGATGTGCTTGGAACTCAGAGAGGTCTCCCAGGAATGCTGGTGAAAAGCAGCTAAAGATGTGTTGGTGTCCCTGCCTTGTCTGCTGGAGGGATGACCCTTCTCATGGTGTTTCTCAGGCAGAATGGATCATCCCTGCTTCCCTGGGAACATTTTGCTTTCCAAACTTCTCCTGAAGTTTCCTTCCAGAGTTAGAACTCCAACCTTCCAGCTTTTAGGCAGCAGAGGATTCACTCTGCCAGGGAAGGCTCCACGTGGGCTGACAAGCTCAGGGGTTTATAGAGGCTTAGGAACAAACTTGTACACTTGCTCTGAGGACTTGGAGCTTGCTATAAACCTGAATTCTCATGCTGCTGAAGCAATCATGCCTTCAGAGGGAGTAGATAAATAGAGCACTCCAGGAGAGGGGCTTTGCTTACCCCAAGAGCCACCTCTGCTCGTGTGCATCTCTTCACTCTGCTGGGGTCAGTGTCCAGCTGTTGCACTGAACCCATGAGGACTTGGATTGCTGCTCCTTTGCCTGCCCTGGGATGTGGAGCAGCTAGGAGGAAGCTTTTCCATGGAGTTTCTATGGCAACTGGCAGCTCTCCAGCAGATTATCCAGAAGGGCAGGAGTTGTGGATGCTCTGAGTAATTGTCATGTTCACAGGCTTCTGAATTTCATCCCTGGACACCAGCAGGTCTCTGAAATGGTTTCCTAGGTGATTGAATTTTCCATGCTGTGGACAGGAATGCAGGCATGTTGGAAATGCCAAGTGCTTTCTGCAACCCTTGAATATCTGCTGAAATCCTGGGGCCCTGGCTGGCTTTTCTGTATGGAAAACTGTTGAACTTAAAATTGATTTCCTAGGAAGTGCCTTATTTGTCAGGACATGCTGAAGTAATTCCCTCAATCCCCCTTCACAGATAACTTCTCAGCTTATGAAGCCTCCAGAGCTCCGTGGACACTTCCAGAGGTGATTTTAGGTTGTTCTAAACAAAAATTGCCAGCAGTACCTGGCTTTTCATGGGCTGTGGAATCTTTTCTGTGTGGATTTGTACATTGGGATGCAGCATCCAGTAGGATGAAGATGCTTGCAATGAATATTAACTGAAATAGACAAGGCAGCTCTTCACACCAGAAGAGCAGCAACAATTCAGGGGGTAGAGAGCATCATTCCAAGTGCTTGAGCTCATGCCTTTGTTTTATTGTCTGGTGTGTCCTGCCTTGGTTTTGCTGTTTGAAAGTGACACCACTTTTTGTAGAGCATCCACTTGTTTAATTGCTATTGCTGTTTGGCTGTATGGTGCTAAACCAAGGGAACTGGCCTGGATGCTTTTTGGGAGTGGTTTTGAGTTGTAATATGGTAAAGCTTTGGAGTGGGGGGTTGTAAGAGATCAGAATGCTCTTGAAAAGGAAATACTGAGAGCTGTGTGTGTTTAACAGACTCAGGACAGTTATTAACCATGGGGGGAGATTACTTGGGTGGAAATGAAAGTTTCCCAAGTTCAATGCAGGAGCTTTAAAATAGATGACACTTGGAGCTGAAGAATATTGCTTTAGCAATCTGCTGAATTCCATCTTGACTTGTTTTCTATGGATCTGTGGGGAGCCTTCTGGAAAAGGCTGAAGGTAAATGAGGAAAATGTGGAATGTTTGCTGCAGCAGGGTGGCTGTTCAGCCTGGGATGGCAAAGGGGATGTTTGGTTTTGTCTGAGCAGGAGTCTTGCATGCAGGGAGGACTGTCCTTCTGCCTTTTACTGGCTCTAAAAGCTTAATACTGGCAAGGCCCATTAATTTTTAATTTAGTCCTCTCTTGTGCTGCACTGCCATGGTGGTTTATGAGGACATTATGCTGAAGTGAAGGCCTGTAAAACAGAAATCTTTAAGTTTTAAAATGGCACAGTCATTATATATACTGTGCATGCTGAAGTAGAAATGAGTGGGTATTTATAGTACAGATAATATTATTTTTGGTGTGATGTCACCCTTGCAGGTCAATAGAAAAACAAGATCTGCAACAGAAACCAGAAAGCCCCAGATGTTATTAATGTGAAATGTTAAAACAAGATTCATTGCTGTTGCTGGCTTTGTGTTTTAAATGGTTTCTTTTGTCACATGCTCTCCTCAGATGAGCATCTTCAGTTTGTTCCAGGCCAATGCTGGGTTTTTTCTGTGACTCAGCATGAGGGTATAGCTGAATATGGAAAGAAGGAGCACTGAAAACACTGCTTTAGAACTGGCTGGTTGGGTTGTGGACAGAACAGGCTGTGGCAGGACTTGGTGTGTCCTGAGCAGCACCTCCAGAGTTGAGCATTAACAGCTCCAGCTGATTGCTCTTGTTCCTGCAAAGCTGCCTGCCCACAAGGGTGAGGACTTGGAAGGAAACTGCAGCATCTGAAACCCTTGAAGCTCCCCTCCCTCAAACACCCCAGCAAGAGCCTGAGCAGCTGAAGCAGAGGAGGAGGTTTCCAGGCAGCAGGCTGCAGAGGTGGTCAATGGGGTTTGCACAGCTCACTAACCCCTGAAGTGGTTAATAAATCCAAGAGATCTGTTCCAAGGTGGCCCTGCTGTCTCACCAGACAGGCTCTACCTGCTGGCATCTTTCTGCAGCTGACCCTGCAGAGCAGGACCAATTACCCAGCTAACAAGGTGGAGACAAGTGGCTCCTGAGCTGGAGGATTGGTGGTTGCCATGGTTCAGATACCCAGAGCAGGAGTGGCTGTGATTCAGTGACAGGATTGGCTCTGCAGGTTTCTCTCCTCCCCTCTCTATAGATTTCCTCGAGCACTCGTGTGCCCTTGCACTGACAGGTTGAGCAATAGGCTGCTCTGAGCACTCTCTGGTGCTGTGGTGCACTGGCAAGTGGAAAATGTAGTAGGTTCTGAAGACACGTTGGTGAGTGGGGAGCTGTGCTGGGTCAGAGCTCTGCAGCAAGAGCTGGAGAGAGAAAAGAGAAACCTCTGCAGGCTGCAGTGCAAGGGATGAAGAGCTCAGGCTTGCTCTAAGTTGTCTGCTTAAGCTGCTGTGTCACCTGTGTGCAGGTGATGCTGCTGTTTTGACTTGAGAATTCCTCTGTCTTGCTCCTTCAGCTGCTCCTTGAGCAATTGCAACTGGCCACTGCTTTAGATCTGGGCAAGTGCAGAGCTGGGAGGCTGACTCTTGCCAGGAGAGGGGAGCTGGGGAGCTGATCTAATCAGACAATTGATGTCCTAATCAGCCAGTCGGTGGCAGGAGGCCCAATTGGCATCTCAGAAGTGATCTTGAGGATGAGCTGCTTGTTTCTGAGGCTGGGAAACTCCCTATGGAGTATGTGTGCTTTATTTTCAGGGTATTTGGCTCCTTGGGCTGCTGGCTGGTGGCCAGCATTTCAAGTTCTGAGTCCTGCTTCAGCTTGGTAGTTGGCAAGTGTTGTACTAAGAGGCAGGTCTGAAGTTCTTCTGTCTTCACAGCTTTGTCTACCTAATACCAGGAAAAGTCTTCACTTCTGGCAAGTTGATTTGCATCTGTGAACATTCAGTAAAATTTGAGATGCTTGGAAGTGAGGCCTTGATGCAGGAGGTTCAGGACTGGCAGCAAACCTGATGTGATCTTAATTTGTTTTTAGTATATTGAGGGAATTGTCCAATCTTCTTGCCTTGGTTTTATTCAGTATTTAAAATACCTTCAACTTTTTAATGTTACAGGCTAGAGAGAATGAAATACTTTTTTTTTCTTAGTTATCCTTATTTTAGTTTAAACTAGATGGTCCTGAAGGTTTTCTGTCTGTGGAATATATTCCTCTGGTGCTTCTCTGCCCTTCCAGACGAGCGATGGACCATCTCTGTTCAAGCCTTGGTTTCCTGGGGCTCAACAGCTCCAGCAGGACTGGATCCCCAGTGATGAACTGGGTTAGGACATGGCATTTGTGCCCTTCCCTGCTGGGAAATGCAGCTCTGTAGCTGTGTGAGGACTTGGCAGCAGGCAAGGTAGGGATTTGCATGCAGAAAGCAAAGGTCTTTCCACAGTGCAGGTAATGCACATTGTGTAACAGCTACAATAGATTCACTGCTGCCATGAAAACAATTTTACAGGAGATTAAACACTCAGAAAAAGGGAGAAGATGAGTGAGAAGCACTGATACAAAGTCAGGGTTTAGTCAGCAGCAGGAAGAGGATGAGAAAATGAGAATGTTCCAGCTGTCCTACTGGTTGTTCTTTTTTCCCAGGCCAGCTCTCATCTGTGTTAATCTATTTTCTTGGGGTTGGTTGGAATTGAAAAGCTTTACTGCTTTTCAGATCATGGCAGCTAATGACAAATACCAGCAGTAACTGAAATAGTGCTCAGAGGACAAGTCACCTTGTTCTTGGACAAACAGCTTCTCAGGGCATCTGCTCTTTTCAACCTGGCAGTGCTTGAGAGCCCTGGAATCATGGGCAGAATGCCCTGCTGACATCTATTTGAGTGGATCTTGTGGAGTTTTGGAATCCAAATTGTCATGTATTTGAGGTGCTGTGTGTGGTTTGGCACCTCAGGCTGAATGCTGCCTGGTGCTCAGGTAAATGCTGAGCTGATCCAGCCATGGTTTGGGTTGGTTACAGGCTGCAGGATCAAAATGCCCTGTCATCAAAAAATTTCAATTCCTGTAACTTTTCTCTTGGTAGGGAGAGGTATCTGTGCTATGAGAGCTCATGGGTAAGGCCAGGCCAGCAGAAAAGTGACCAGAAATGAGTTTTTGAGGCATTTATCAATAAGAATATTAGTTAACTGTAAATAATAAAGCAGAGCACACACAGAGCTGTTTTTATCCTGAGTATTTGAAGGATGCTTGAGTGCAAAGTTACCAAGATATGAAATAGCACAGAATTGAGGGTGGAGTTTTGGGCTTGGGGCACAGAACAAGGTGGCCTGAGCTGGTAGCTCATTTGAGGATGGCAAAGGAAAAAATTATACAGTAGATATCTGTGGCTGGAAAATGGCTTTCTTTTAAGTATAGCTTTGTAGTCAGTGAGCCTAACATGTTAGGCAGAGCTGAGGGGGATTTATTTACATGCAATTTTATTTTCAGACTTGTTTTTACTGTTTTGACACCTCTTGGCAATTTTCCTAAGTGCTTAAACTACACATTACAGTGAAGAATGTTTTTAGGGAGATGCATGTTTAAATTGGGTAAGGCTTATTTACTGTTTGACTTCTGGCTCTGACAGCATTTATTTCTCTGAAAGATTTCTGCTAAATGAGTTATTTTTTCAGTTAGACTGAGCAGGTTCCTGCACTTGCATCTCCTTTTCCATTTGCATTTTCTTTGCCTTTCTGTGAATGTCAATCACACAGCTCCCAAAGTAAAGGATGTCTTTAGATGGCAAATGTTGCTTGACAGTGTGTGTGATAGAAGGGGCAGAAAACCCATTTTGTCTGAGTTTGTCTTGCCTGAGATGCAGGTTGAAGATGGGGAAAGGCTTCTTGGAAGAGCTTTGGTGTCACCACGTCCTGCTGGGTGAGGAGTTGCTGGAGCAGAGCCCTGTGAAGGGCAAAGACCTGAAGAATCTTTGTTTCTAGGTGTTCATCAGCTGCTTTTTCCTTTATATTAAAGAAGCTGTTGCATTGCTTTTATTTCTCCCTGGTGTGCAGGGAGGATTTAATCTTCATTTCACTTCTGTGCTTCATGGACTGAATTCCTTCACTGGGTCAGTGAGGTGGGTGCTACTGGGCTCAGGCAGTACTGTATCCCTAATAAATGAGCTGTTAAACAGCTGAAATAAGGTCTGACAACTTGGTTGCCTTGTGTGAGAACTGGTAAGCAGGAGGAAGGAATGGAACAGGCATTTCCAAGTGCTGTGACAAGTACTGCATGGCCAACATGGAGCTTAGGGTAAGAAAAAAGGATTTAAGTTGCTGTTGAAGGCTTTTTAGTCTTGCTTTCTGCAATAACCTCCTCCATGGATTCTGTGGAGTCCTGTATCCCTTCTTGCTTTCAACTCCTAGACTTTCCAACATCCAGGCCACTGAGAGAGACATGGAATGTGCACTTGATTCATCCAGCTTCAGTTTGAACCCAGGACTGACCTGCTGCCCTTTGGGCTTAGCTCTGGCTGCTGAGAGTTGTCATTCTGAACCCTGTTTGTCCTTGGCCAGAAGTCAGAGGATGGAGGGTGCTGTGATGGAAACTCAGGAGCTGAAATGATGATTGATGACTGCTGAAACTCAAGTTTTGAGCTAGGAAACCTTGGTAATGGGAAGTTTGCTTCCAAACAATCAATAACAAATGTCACAAAGTACCAGTCTGTTGAGAAAAAATAATTGGAGATACTTAGGAGAAATTAATAATGAATGTTCAAGTGCTGGTTCCTTTAACTTGGCAAGGCTATTAAGGCAAAGCAAACAGCAGAGGAATTACAGTAAAGCAGACAAACTGTATGGGGGAAATTAGGTATGCAAACTAGAGAACAGAATACATCTGCATCTTATTAATTGGGGGAGACTTCCTGATTTTATCAACTGAATACTAAGTAAAATGAACAGAAAATGAAATGAAGAGGTGCTGTGTGGGGGAAATTAGTATGGAAGAAATACTGCAGACATCCCTCAAAGGATTTCAGCTTTTCATGGTGGCTGGTAACACACACATGTGTAATTTCACATGTAAACTGTTCACTGCATATGCCAGAAGAAATGCTCAAAGCCTGGAATAACCAGAGCAAGTATCTTCTTATTGGGAACCTCTAATTATACCCCTTGGAAATTGTTCTTTTAGGTTCTGGGAGTCTAAGAAAGGAATACCCAAGAGGTGCTGCTGACCTCATCACTGTTCTGCTGCTCTTCATTTGTGGCATCATCTCAATTTCTTGATGTCCATGTTTTCTTGTGCTGCATCTCCTGGTGTTTAAATAGTATTTGGCACAGTGTAGTGCAAGGAAAAGCTGTTGGGGGTACTACAGTGCAAAGTGCACAGCACAAACTGACTGCTCTGGTCTTTCCACTGCTATTAAATCTCCACGTATTGTGTGGAGTCTTGTAATTAAGTTTGAAGTATCACTTTGTTTCTCTCCTAGCATGCATCTAAACTCAACTTGCCAAATATGGCTTGACTCAACTGTTCAGGGAAATCTTTCTGGCTTTATGCATTTCCCTGGAAGAATTGCTTCTGTGACAAGTATTGTAATTGATTAAACAGGAAATTAATGTGTGGATATGTTATGGTAAGTGTGAAGAGATTACATTTCTGCTGTCTCTCATTTCATTATGAGCTTGAAATACAGCAGTGAGATATTAAGAAATGTGACATTAGGATTCAAGAACAGGCTTCAGGGAGGCTGGGGAACAGCAATGGGCAAGAAACCAAAGAGACCCTTGTTACCTGGCATCACTCACTTGGGTTTGCTCTCCCTTTTTCTCTCCCCAGTGGGGTAACTGCCTCAAATGGACTCATTTTCTCTGAGCACAAGGCCAAGAGCTCAGTAGCTGACCAGATTTCAGCTTGGTTTGTGTTTGCAGATGGAGTGTGGACACCCTGGAAGCTGCTGAACCTCCTGCACTCTGCTATCAAGGCAGCAACAGATCTGCCAAACCTCCCATCAGGGTGTCTAGTGGCTGTTGTGACACTCTGGGGTAGATCCCATCTCCCAGGGGCTGTACATCACTAGCTGCACCTAGCAGTGGTGTAGAACCAAGACAAATAATGAAAAACCTTACCCCATAAGTTCACAATGATCCATAAAAATCCAGCTGCCAAGATGCCTGCCTGTCATCTGCAGTGATTCATTTTGCTCTCTGAATTCCAGGCATTAAAAAATGCACAAGTGTCAGAGCCCAAGTTGAGCTATTGTGCTGGCAACACAGTTTTAAGATGCCTCTTTTTCTTTCTTTAAAGGCCACAAACCTCAAACTTTACTGGCCAGTCTTCTGAGTCAATAAAGAAATATTACTGCAGCACCAACTTGTGGAGGAGCTGAAATGGAAGAGGTAAAACATGTTGTGTAGCAGCTTGCACTAAGGATTTGGCAATTGAGACTCAGGTGCTCTCTCCACCTGTCTTATTTTTGACCAGTGCCAAGCACTTAAGTGGGTTTTTAGTCTTTTGACCAGTGCCAAGTACTTAAGTGGGTTTTTAGCCTCAAGCTTCTCTGCAGTTCCAAGAAAAGGATAATTAGTTAAGAATTTCAGCGTGCTAATTCACTAGGTGTTGAGTGTCTCCAATACACTTGACTTTAGTCTCTACTTAATCCCAGATTTTTTCCTAGGAAAACCCTGTAGTCCTCACTGAATGGAGTAAATCTGCTGCTGAGCTGGCTGTGCCTGAGGTGTGTGCTCTGCAGTATAAAGGAGATGCTGGGATGCTTGGTTCCTTCAGGGCATGGATTGCCCTTTTCCAAGTGCCCAGCAGCAGTCCTGCAGGATGAATTCCTCTTGCCCCATGTTGTCCAATATGTGGAAATGCTGTGTATTCCACTGTGGGCTGCCTTGCTAGAGATGGAACAAGGGAACAAAGCTTTGTAAGTGTTCAACATGCTGCCTCTGTTCCCCCTGTGACCTGCTGCAGCACCTAATGTGTTAGGAGAGCAAGAGCAAACCTGGGGCTTGTTAATTAGTGTCCCTGCTTGATCTCAGTGCCTGCCCTTCTGCTTGTCAGGTCGGCTAGGCTGTAAAATCAGGCAGAAAGTGCTGCCTTTCTAATGAACTGTTAAAAATAAGTACCAATTAAAGCATTAAACAAGCTCTGTTCCTGCAACAGGCAGACAGATTTTGTTGGTGGTTATTAAATTAGATGGCCACAGAAGAGCCATCAGCAGGGACCATTTCTAGCACTGGCCTTGCTCTTGGTTTGCAGTAGTGGAAATAGGCAAGAAGGGGAATAATGGAACATGGAGAAATGGCCTGAGATCACTTTCCAGTCTAAGCATCATTGTTAACTGGACTTGAGTCTGTGATCACTGAAGAGAAAGAAAGTGAAGTCACTTTGGGGGTGGAAAACACACTGAAAACAGGAATGTGGTGGTGTTTGAATGCCTCATGGAAACTCTGAATGGAAAGCAGGTATTTAGCTTGTGAGCAAAATGTACCTGGGGTGGAAATGACCAATTGATGTGGAAATCAACACAGCAGGTGAGGGGCACTGAGGACTCTGCAGTGATGGGAACTTTCTGGTTGAGTATTTATTGGTGCTGTCAGATGCTGCTGGTCATCTCTAGCCAAGGAGGAGGAAGAGCAGCTGCTTGTCCTTCATCCTCAGCTCCTGTGATTTCTTCATGAGAGCCATTTTTTTGTCAGGGGTATGGTGGATGTTTCTCTGGGGTTATTTGGTTCTAGACACTGAGCTGCTTTGAGTTGGTTTAATAGTTGAGTGTTAGAGGAATAGGAGAAGCTGTTTGATGCTCTTTCAGTTGGACTGGACTCAGAATTCTGTGAAAGAAAAAGCTCATGTGAATATATTTCCAGATTTTCTAAGCACTGTGCATAAAATATTGGTGCATGGCTTGTTATCTAGATGGGAGTTGGATGAATCTGTGGCTCCCCTAAGTACTACCATGTTTCTGTGTCTAGCAGTACAAAGAATGTGACATTTGCTGGGATACCTTGTGCTAGCTGGGAAAATGAAACAGTTGGGAGACAATAGAGGCTGTCAGCAAATGCTGGGGGAAATATTCTTGTAGCACAATCAAATTCAGCAGAGAGGGGGAAATGGTTCTAATGCGTGGCAATTGAAATTGCTAACTGCAAAGCAACTCATCATTTGTGATCTTGGGAAGGTTTAGCAGAGGCAGGAGGTGTAATGGAGGTAAACAGGCTGCCTTGTTTTCCTTTCAACTTGAGAACCTTGCAATACATTCCTTGTGTGCAACTGATGGTTTTGTGGTTGTTTTCTGTAGCTGTCTTTATTTGGAATAGTCCACAAGCACATTTTTCCTCTGCAGAGGAAGCAATTGTAGATCAAGAGCAGAGCTGAGGTTTTCTTTGCTGACACCCTGTCTCTGAAGTGATGCACTGAGTGAATGCTACCAAAGCACAATGCTTAGCTCAGGCCTTTAGCACTAAATAAATCGATTATTGTAATGGTTTGTTCTCAGGGTTGCTCAGCCCCTTGCTGCTGCTGCTCCAAACACAGCAGTGTAGCTGACTGCAGCAGGGAAATACGATGACATTCAGCTGCCTTTAGTGTCTCTTCACTGTTCACCTGCTTGTTTGTGGCTGGTTTTGGCAGTTCCTTTGATTTAAAGTTAATTCTGGATGCTTTTATTGGCTGTCTGAAACCCCCACGTGTTGATCAGCAGATGCCTTGGCTGTTCTCTAGGTGTGGTGAGAAGCTGAAGCTCCTGCAGGACAGGTACTGAGCTGCTGTGAGCCCTCTGGAGACTTGTAGCCCAGCAGACTGGATTGTAACAGCCCATTCTGAGCAAGGATTTAACCATAATTTGGGGGTGACTCTGGAAATGAGGTTCTGAACCCACTGGGAGGGTTTGGGCTGCCTGGTTGCAATGTGAAGATGTTTAAGGGTGAGATTTGGATTGTTTCCTTGCTTTCTCAGCTAAGTTATCCTGACGTGTACTCTGCAGATCAGTTCCAGCTCCTGAACAACTCTGTATGAGAGTTTCAAGGTTATCTCATTTTTTCCTCCTTCAGCTTCATGGACTTTGTCCCTGGTGTGAGTGCAGTATTGAAGAGAAACAGGTTGCCAAGTGCTAGTAGTGTCCCTTGCATACAGAAACCTTATTTTTATCCCCCAAAAAAAGCAGTGCCAAGGTTAGATTTCCCTAGGTTGCACTGCTACATGATCACCTCAGGTATTTTCCTAAGGGGAGATTATTCTGTATTAGCTGGAGAGCAGAAAACCCTTTGAAGCAGGAGAGATTTTAATCTTCTTTGGGCCTTTTGCTGCTGTTCTTTCCCCAACCACTTCTTTCCCTGGTTCATAATTGTTCTTGTTGCTTTCAAGATGGGTTTCTGTACCTGCTGTTACATCCAGCAAATATAGCAGCTGAATTTGTATTGCTCCTGTTTTTGGTGGGAGCTTGAACTGTAATTTTCCTCTTTTAAAGTATTAGATACTGAAATGGCTTTTTGGCTGGTGGCACTTCTTGGTGTTCAGGAGTAGAGATTGGAGGAAATAAACCTCCCTGCTTTGAAAATGATTCTCCTGTACTTCTGATGGAATGCAATTCATTTTCTGAAGGGACTTTCCTTCCATTTCCTGGGCCCAGCTCCCAAACCTGTGGGGTTTTTTTCTGCTTTTGTCTCCACATGGAACTTTGTGAGCTGTCAATTAGGCTGCTGTTCAATTCCATGCAGGGTCTCTCTTCTTGACCTTCCCATGATTGCCATGTCAGAAGCAAGTCAGAATATGAAAAGGAGTGATTGACAAGTGGCATTGCCTGGCCATCCAGCAGCAAGGCTTTGATGCAGGCTGTCACTAGAGGAAACACTTGTTCAGACATCAATTCTCCATCTACTTCAGATGGTGGAGGAACAGGGAGGTGAGGTGCAGAGCAAAGTACTGCAGAGACCTGCTGACCCAGCCAGGGATGCTCTTGAGACTTGCCTTGCACCATGCTGTTGCATCCCTCTGCACTTGCACTGAGTGTGTAGGGAATATCTGGACTACCCTGTGCAGAATAAACACATCAATACTGTCCTAGGTGGGTGGCAGCAGGATCAGTCCAGTCTGGATTTCAGGTTTTGCTTAGATGGGGACTCCTAGACTAAGCAAAGAACCCCTGAGCCATCTCTCAGCCAGCTGCTCAGCTGGCAAGCTGCTGGATGTCCCCTAAGAGGGATGCTCTTGGAAATTTCCTATGCAAACAGTAATTAGAGCAATAAATGTTCTGAATATGAATTCTGTGTTGAGCTGGCTTTGAAATGATTTTTCTGTTGAAAGGGGGATGGAAGGGAGAACAATGAAAATGAAAACAATCTTTTCACAAAGTGCTGTGTGAATAACTTTGTTTTTTAAAGGAAAACTGAGCACAAAAACCCTGCCTACAGAATGCTTTTTATTTAAGTGGAACTGACACTCATTTTTTTCCTATCTAAACAAAGTGGGCATGAAAACAAGGGGGTTTGTTTCAGTCCTTGTTCTCCCTGCCAAATGCAGTGATGTTTCCTGCAGGAGATAGGCTGCTGTGGTACTGTCTGCACTGGACACTTGCTAGGCTTGCAGGGCTAATATCTCCAGATAGGTTGGTTAAGGGTGACAGTTTGAGTTTTGGGGTTATTGTGACCAGAGGTATCCCAGAGTGCCCAAATTCTGCCTCTATTGTGCTGTTGAATGACTAGAAAAATAAATTACTGGTCCAGAAGAGCATTTCCAAGTGTTCAGGAACATGTCCAGATCTGTGCCATGGCTGAAGAACAGTTCAGAGTGATCTGAGGTGTGTGAAGGGAATTAATTGCCATGACACTGCTGGTAAGAGGGAAGCTGCTGTAGCATGGTCTGCTCCAACACTGCAAATTACTCAACAAGGGCCAAAAGTTGCAGCAGGATTAATTGGTACCTGGAAAACAATTTCATGCTAGGCTAAACATGGGAAAAAAAAATGCCATGGTCTGCTTCACAACCCAAGCCTTGGCTTCAGGAGTGTTGGGAGGGGGAAGCAAGACAGATTCCTGGGGAGTTAAGCAACCTGAGTGTGGGAAAGGAGGGGTAGAGCATCAAGGGGAGGATGTATTGGCACCTTGCAGGTAAAGCTGTAGCACAAGATCCAAATGAATACAAACCTTTTCAAGTCAGCTTACTGCTTTCTCTGAAGGGCTGTGCAGAAGCTTTTACCCTGGAACAATATTTCTTTTAAATGCCAGAGTGCACATAAGGGAACTGGTAGGGGATGGACTTGAAAATAAATGCAGCAATTCCAAGGCTCAAATGTTCACTGACACTTTGCTCAGTGTCCACTTTACTGCATTGAAATAACTGATTAAAGGGGTTAATCAGCTAATAGATGCTTGAATCTGATGCACTTACTGGTGGAATTGCTGACAGGCAGAAATATCTTCATGTTTAAGAGGAATGAAGCAGTTGAGACAGTCCAGTTGCTGTGTGTTCTGTGTGATTTTGGGCATGGCACTAAGTGGAAGATCTGGAGAAGCTTTTAGTGTTGCACCCTGCTGCTTGGGAAGGTAATTGGCTGGCTAATGGAGCAGAAGCCACTCATCTCCAGGTGCCTTTTTGCTGCTTTTTAAGAGAAATCCTTTCAATCTCTTTGGACTGTTTCTCAAACTACAACAGTACATTGCAAATGCCTGGAGGCTCAGGGAGGTACCTGAGCACCCTGAAAACAGGTCTGGTGTTCACACTGTGCCTCAGTATCCCAGGTGGCAAAATGCACTTGCTGCTCTGGCTTGCAAGGACTTTGATGGGGAGAATCCACTGGGTGATGTGGGAGGCAGTAAACAAGTGTCACAGCTCTGGGAATCCAGTACAAACACTGCTCTTGGCTTCTCATAAAGTCTAAACTTTAATTAATGAGAAGCACCAGGGTTTAGAAATATTTTTTGTTCATGTTTTCTTCTCCAGACTCCATTAAGTGCCACCAGTTTTCACATGTTCCTTGTTTGTTTCTTCATTTTTAAGCCTGTAAAATGCACCTTTCAGGGAATACTTCCAATGTGCTTTTAGCATTGCTCCTGAATGCCAGTGAGTGGACAGCACAGAAGAAAATCTGATTTATGCAGCACAGCCTTTGTGAGAAGGAGCAGGAACAGAAAGTTGAGAGCTGTGGTTAAGACAAGTGAAGAAGCTTCATCTCTTAAATTCCTTAGAATCAGAGTGGTTGTAGCCTTGGAGACTGGGCTGTTTTCCCTCTGGAAGTAGGGATGAGCTGCAGAAAGACAGTGGCAAAGGCTGCCTGAAGCTATTGCAATGGAAAAGGTCTGAATTCAAACCCTGGGAAGAATGGAGCCTGCACAACTGATCAACCAGAAGGTCTAAAAGTAGTTTTTCTTACTAGCTAAAGCTGAGTGACTGCCAGAGGAGTGAAGTAGCTAGCAAGTTGAAGCTTGGAAATGCCAAATAATGATTTTGGGGGCAGGTCGAGCATCATTCAGTAGAAGATGCTGATGTGGAACAGCCAAGTTGCATGGAACTCTGCAGTGAACTGTCAGAAGATGTTCATCTGTCTAATTTTCTTCATTTAAGAAAAATAAAGGTGTTCATGGGTCTAAATTTGCTCTCAGCATGCAGTTTTGGAGGTACTTCATTTATTCTTCTGCAAGTGTTTCCTATCTCAACTCTCCGCAGAGGGTTTATTCCAGATACACTTGATTAAAATAAAATACCAAGCCCCAATCATTCCCCAATTTCATGCTACAGTTCTGCAGCAGGTTTTAAGGAGCTTTTTTTGTTGTTCACAGTGTTGGAAAATGTTGTTTTATTCAAAACTAGTGAGGCTACAGCTGCTGGGGAGTCTCATCTGTATTATTAGTCAGATCAATAACTGAAGAGCCACTGTTGTACTCTAAACACAAAAGCAGAGGTCTCGTGGCACAAGCAACACTTCAGTAGCACCAAGTGTTTTATTCTCCCCCATAATAACACTGAAAATGGAATTAATCCTTGTCCCTGCAGTTCACACTTTATACTTAATGCTGTTTTAGTCACTTCAACCCTTCAGTTTTGGGGTTCCAGGGCTTCTTAGCAGGGCAGACCCAGCCTTTGGAGTTTCCTCAGGGAGAAGCTAAAGAACTTGACCACACAGTCCTAAACAGAATAATTCAGATGCTTTGCAGTGAAGCTGAGTCATCTCTGTGATGCTTTTCCAACATGTTTTCCACAATGCTGCTCTATTTCCAGCCTGGGGTTGCCCTGGTGTACAGTGGGGCTGCAGCCAACCCTGTTTATTTTTCTTTCCACTCCAAAAATGTTTCCCTGGGTCCCTTTGGCAGAGCCTCTGCATGGCTGTCCTGCTTCCTCTGGCTCATTTAAGCCCTGGCCCCATTTCTGAGGATTATTTTGTGAGTTGTCAGTGCCATCCCTCTGCCAAAGCAAGAGGCTGTGCTGTTAAATCAATAGCAGTGATTACACTCTGGGTCTAGTTATTTACTCTTCAGTTATGCACAAAGCACATTTGTTAAGCCACAGTCCCCTGGGCCTTCCAGCACTTTCCAGTAGCTGCTGGGGGTGAGTTCAGATGTCCCTCTTGTCTGGGGGATGCTGGTGGAGAGGGGGAACTGGAACACACCAGGAGTCAGCAATGGGGAGAGGGAAGGGTTGGGGGCAAAGCACCCGATGAGGGGTTTGGTCTGTCTCCTAACTAAAGACAGCACAAAGAAATAAGGGGTTTCCTGCAGTGCTTGGAAAATAATTCAATTAATTTCTATTAATTAAAAAGCTTTCTGTTATCTGGGGTGTGTTGGGAGTGGTGGCACCCTGCCCATGGTGATGCTTCATGTGTCACTGACCTAGGTACTTCTATTTTCATTGTCAGTGCTCAACTTGCTCTAGGACTGTGCAGAAGAAAAACTGCCTCTGTAACAGCATCTCCCAGTGTGTCTGGGGGTGGTGTTTGGGCAATGCTGTCATTTTGGGGTGCTCAGCCAGGATTTTGGGATGCAGGGGAGCACACCAGCAGCTCCCAAGCCTGGGGGAGCTCTGTGTTGTTTCCAGGTGTCCTCAGAAGGGTTGGTTTGATGAGGGGTGTGTGGATGTTTGTGCACAGGTAGAAGGAAGATGCAGGTCTGGTTTTGCAGCTCTGAAAGGGGAATTTTCACCTGTAAAACCCAGGTTTCTGAGTGGCACTACCTGCCTGATAATGGGGGAAAAGGGAAGAGGAGAGGGAAGAGAATTGAAGGATTGGCAACTACTAGAACTATTTCTGGGGTGTTTTCCACCTCCTCCCCAGGTTTGAGCTTTCTATTCCTCCTTCTAGAAAGATGTAGGTGAAATGAGATGTGCAATTGTGGGTATTTGTGTGTTTTTAATAGAGAAAATGGTGTTTTCTCAGGTTTTGATGGCTGAGGGAGATGCCTGTGTGGAAATGGTATCTAAATTCAGAGTTCCCTTCCCTCCTGCTGCTGCAAGAGGACAATCCTCCTGCCCTGAGGTAGATTGAGCTGCTGCTCACCCTGTTTTACTCTTGGTGGTGAGCTGAGAAGAGCTGCTCTTTGGTGTTCAAATCAAGAAAAATGGTGCCTTCCTATTTTGTGAAGGACCACTAATATTCCAGGGCTGACTGGTGTCTCTGGGACTGACCAAACAGCTGAAGAAAAATAGGAGCTTTCTCCAATAAAGTCAGGTCTGCTGAAGCAATAGTCAAGTTATTGCTGGAGAGAAGATGAGTGTGTCAGTTCTGGGAGCTGAGCTCTTCTGTATCCCAGAGAAATGAATATGCTGATGCTTGGTAGGACTCCAATGCCTGCAACTGAGAGAAGGACAAGCCTATTTATTTCTCTTGCTGGAGCCATCTTCCCATTCCTGTGCATCGTGCCTGAGATTTAGAATTCAATCTGCATCTATTTGTTTTCTGACAGAAGAGGATGAAATAATAGCAAGATTCTGTTTTCTTTCTAGCTGCAGCTTCCCATCAGTGTGAACTCCGGGGTGCTTCAGATGTGTGAAACTGCAGTGTCCTGGAGGTTGTTCTGTCCCCACAGCAGCTCATTTCTGCAGCAGGGCACTTGAGGAGGCCACATTCTGCTTTTTTGCTACCACCAGGAGTCCCTGTGGCAGAGGCAGCAGATGTCAGAACCTGTTTTGAGTTCAGAATGGGGAAGCCTCAGTGGCTCCCAGCTCTGCTGAGGGGAGCTGTGATGTCAAGTGAGTCAGTGCCCTGCTGAGAGCTCCAGCTCAGCTGTCAGAAGGACCATCTTGGACCACAAAGGTCAGTGTTTCATCCCTCAAATGGACTGCAGTTAAACAGCAGATTCCTCTGTGCCTTGCTGCCACTGGGGTGCATTTGACCTGTGAGGTGTTTCTGCCTTAATCTTGTAATTCCACAGTTAATTAGGGAACTGGAAATGACAGAAAATGAGTTGTAATTATGATTTTTTTTGCTGCATCCCATTGCACCTTCCATGTTTTTGGAACTTCCTGAAGTACAAGGGACGAGCAGGTCGAAAATGGGAAGAAAATGAGAAGCACTTGGCCTGGTGCCTGACTTTATACTGTGTTGATTAGGTTTTAATTGGCAATTCTTGTCTGTAATATAAGATAATTGCAGAGATTTCCAGGAACTGTTTGTAGAATAGGAAGAAACAGGCACATCTGAGTTTTACTGGAGGAGTTTTTAATTAAAGACTTTATAAAGTGCAACAGATGGTGCTTTGATAGCTGGGAAGACAGGCATGAAGTCTCCTTGTAGACATTCAGCCATGGTGTTGGGAGCTTCTTTCCATCCTCTTCCATCAGGGGACCTCACCACCTCCAGGACAACATGTGCTTTGTATTCCCACCCAAAACCAGTTCTTTTCTGTTCTTCAGAAAGTGAAGGCAGCTGTGGAGTGAGGTTCCTTGGTAGGACTGCCCTGCCCAGCAGGAGCTTTGCTGGGACCTTTGCTTTGCTGAGCTTCTGCTGTTGTCCTGGAGTCCTCTCTGAAAGGCAGAAGGGAGAAACTGTCCAGAACTTCTTCATAGAATCAAGTTTAGCATCATGCAAGAGGTGGAAAAATGAGCTAGTGGGTAGTGGGCATTACAAGGGACAGTCCTGTTTTAGGAAGAGTTCATCTGGGTTTTCAAACTCCAGGAGGAACCTATACCTGCAGAACAAATAGCCAGGGAACAGGGAATATTTCACCTAGATGGTGAAGAAAAAAGAAGGAATTTGTGCCTCTGGGGGGTGTTCTGTGTGGGATCCTTTTTTGGGGCAGCCAGGCAGCTCAGTGAGATGATGACAAGCATGCTCTGAGCTCCTGGATGCTTGAGAATTACATTACCTGGTGCTGAAATGGGCTCTGGCAGCTTTGCCATCACTGATGCTGCAGGGGAGCTTGGTGGGAAGGTCTCTGGCTCTTTTCTTCCAGCAGCTTGGTGTTCATTTCACTGCAGGCTGGGTGAAATGATCACCTGAGAGGGATTTGGTTACAGTGGCTGCCACACAGGAGGCACCAGACACTCAAGAAATGTTTGAAATGTTAGATCTGAGCTTTTCTGTTTTTTTAAGAACTATTTCCTAGCCCCTATGGCTAATGCTTTGAATTGGCTGGTGTTGTTCTGCAGCCTTAGGAGCTTCCTGAGAGGTGAGTAACTTTCTCCTGCACACAGGCTGCTGGTGGGGTTTGCTTTGGGAATTGATGCTGTTGCCTTCTGAAACCACTAAGAAGGCATTAGAGGTGGAAGTTCTGTAGCTTATTCTGCTCATAAACTGGCTGCTTGTGTTTGAAAAGCAGGAATTAGGGAGAAGACATGGAGAGGATGTGGGGGGGATTCATTCATTAAGAGGATTTAATTTCCTAAAGAGAAAAAAAAAAACAAATAAAACCCAATAACACATGGTGTTTTAAAGTAAGAAACAGGTGCTTGTTTGAGTGTTGAACAGATGAAAACAGAGCCTGGGAATCTTCTCCCCACCCTGTCCACTCCTTTCCTCTGTGCTGCTTGCACAGGTTTTCAGCTGCATGGTTAAAAAATGAGACCTTTCCACAGGGTGATGAAAGACATGGAAAATGTTCTCTGTCACCTACAGTTGGCTTAGTTTGATAAAGCATCTGAAATTGGGAATCCCTCCAGAATTTTGTGCTCAGAATGTTTACCTCAAAAACTTAAGGAAACATTTAATTCTGGAAGAGAAACCTTTATATTTAGCCAGCAAAACTTAAGAATGGGTGTGATAACAGACAGGGAAATAGTGTTGATGAATGGAAAACCTGGGAAGTTGGATTTATTTCCATCTCTGCTACACTGGGTGACTTTGAGAAGGCAGCTAATTCATGTCATTGGAGCTGTGATGGTGATAATGAGGAGCTTAAAGAGTGTGGAACATGAGATTTTCCTGATTCAGCTTCTCCCTTGACAAGATTGGCCAAGAATATTTCCTGTTTCTTTTTTAGTCACTACCCTGGTGGGTTGGTGTGTCCCATTCATAGACACTCTTCTCTTTCAAGGCAAAACATTGGTCTTAATAGTAAAAAATACTGTATTAATAATACTAGTGCTATTAGCACCAGTGACAGAACTGTGCAGGTGTTACATTATGGGGTCACAGTAACTGGTCATTTCTCTTGGTGTCTCAAATATCTGTTCATTGTGTCTTAAACTGATTTATTTTCTTTTAGGGAGCTCCTCCCTCTCACCAGATTGCAGCATAGACTGCCAGAGCCACTGTCTCATAGACTGCAGGCAGGGACATTACTACACAGCTGGCAACTGCCTGGAATGCCCAGTGGGTTTCTAGTAAGTACCCACCCTCCCTCTTGGCACTTGCACCCCTCCAGAACCCAGTTAAACACGTGGGCCATCGTTCTCATGCTTCAGTATTCTGAGAGCAATCCTGGGATGCAGGGAGGGAGATGTTCCTGTGTCTCCACAAGGCTCATGCTGGCTTGCAGGGGATGGAATTCCAAAGAAATGGTAGAATTTATTTGTGTAACTTCACTGTTTCTGATCTAGTTGCCCTGGGGGTCAAGCAGCTCCAAGGAAGTGCCCACTGGGAACAGCCAATGGACTTACTGGTCAAGGAGCCAGCACTGCCTGCCAGGTAAACTGAAGGATGGGGAAGAGAGCAAGCAGGTCAACAAGTACTTTGTGTTGCTACTCCCATGTATTTGGATTCTTCCCAGTTTTTTACAGCCTGTTTTGAAACTTTCCAGGAAATCCCTGCACTGTGTTTGGCTCAGAGAAAGCAGGTTGTCCCTCCAGGCAGGGAACGAGCAGCACTCCTGTGCAGCTGGCAGTGAACACCACACATTGGGAGCAATCTGGGATACACTGGGCAGGGAGCATTCTTTCTGGCACTGCAGCTGAGGATCTTATGAATGGCAAGAACCTATTTCAGTGGATCTGATGCTCTCCATGGTGTCTGTGCTGCAGGTTTGTCCCCGGGGCTACGTCAGCCTGGAGAGCGGGGCCGGGTGCCGCGCGTGTCCCCAGGGCTCCCGGTGTGACCCGGGCAGTGGAGTCAGCAGGAGCTGTCAGCCTGGTCAGCACTCTCCAGAGGGGGAGCTGGACTGTGGGGAATGTCCCGAGGGCTACATCTGTCCAGATGGACACAGCAGGCAGGTATGGAATGAGGCAGCCCGGAGGGGATGCAGCACTCAGCCTCCCTGAGGCAGAGAATCAGTGTCAGGGGTTGGAGGGGACCTGGAGAGATCATCTAGTCCAACCCCCCTGCCAGAGCAAGGGCACCTAGAGCAGAACAATCTCCACAACCTCCCTGGGCAGCCTGTTCCAGGCTCTGGCACCCTCACTGGGAAAAACTTTTTCCTTGTGTTTCCCCTCAACCTCTTGTGCTCCAACTGACTCCCATTGCCTCTTGTCCTGTCACTGGGTGACACTGAGAAGAGTTTGGCTCCATCCTCCCTACACTCACCCTTAACATATTGACAGACACTGCTGAGCTCCCCCCTCAGTCTCCTGCAGGCTGCAGAGCCCCAGCTCCCTCTCCTCATCTCCCATCTCCCTGGCCTTGGGCAGCCATGGCTGTTGATCCTCCTGCTCTGCTTGTCCACAGCGCTGTGGGGCTGGTCAGCAGCCAGATCCCAGCCACACCCACTGTGTCACCTTCTCTCCTGGCCCTGGCTCAGGTGAGGACACTCTGCAGTGCCAGCCCTGCCCTGCAGGTAGGTACAAGCATCTGCTGTAGTCCTTAAAACCTGGAGTTTAAAGAGACTTGAATAAATGAAGTATTCCTAAATGATGCAAGTGACCAGACAGGGGCAGGTCAGAGGGGTTTAGACTGGCAGGTTTGCTGCTGGACTGGTCTTATTTATAGCCCAGGATCAGCCAAAGGCTGCTCTGAGGTTTCACCTCCAGTGTATCCATCACTAAACCTGGAGAGAACAAGGGAATGTCTCCAAGTAGATGAACAGATTAAATAGGTGCAGTGTCCCGTGCAAAATTCAGTGTTTCAGTGTCACAGTCAGTCTGCCAGGCCAGTTGCAAACCCTAGGATGGGAAGGAGTTTGAATACTGTTCTTTTCCAGGCTTTGACTGACATTAATTACATATAATCTGTGTACTTAGCATTGCCTGCCTGTGAATGAAGTGTCATTGCTGTGCTGATACATAGCAAAATATTTCACCATAGCAGTGGCACTTTCATGTCACAGTTAAATCCTTTTTTATTTTGGTTTTTATGGGTTGGGTTGTTTTTTTTTTTTCCACTCTTCAAATATCCATCTGGAGGTTAGTAAAGCATTTGATAATCAAGTTCTACAAAGTCTTACTTAGAAAGAGTAATTGATTCTAGTTGGATATGAGCATTTCATTGCTAAATATACAACTGGCAGAAGGATTTTAAGTGAAAGCTGGTGTATTGAATTGGAGAGAGGAATGTGGTCCCCAGAGCAGTAGCAGGAAGACTTCCACTGAGCTTTAATCCCTGTGATTTTGGAGAGAACAGAAGAATTGGAGTAGAAACAGAACAATTAACTCTAATGATGCTAACTAATAAAACTAACTTGGATATTTAGCTTGAAATTCCACTGTATGTTTTGCATTAAATAATGTCATGACTTATTAAACCTTTGATTTTTCTTTGCCAGTTCAGTTTTACAAAAGGAAGAAACGTTTTCAGACAGGAAATTAATGAGAATTTCTTTTTTTTTTTTCAAATGTTGTCAGAATTTTCAAGCCATACAAGATTGGGGCAATTTGCAATGTGCTGCTTTTAAGCAGAGTAACCTGCTGTTCCCTTCCATCGATTATGGCCGTGTGGCTCTGCTTATATAGCAGAACCAAGCAATTTATAGTCTTCACAGCAGCTTTGTTTGGATTCCTGACATGAACATGTTCTTGGATAAAAAACAGTCCATCATTTAAATGGCAGCTGTCAACAAACAAGAGCTGACTGAAATACTATTGAAAATCCAGATCTTAAGAAAAACGTTCCTTCAAAATTAAGCAAACCCAGAAAAAAAACTGAAATTCCATCACCCCCTTCTTTTTTTTTTTTCCTGTATAACTTACCATAAATTATTTGTAAACTTGAACATTTGAAGTTTGGAAGTGTTGCTGAGTTTCAAAGCTTTCTTTTCATCCTATGTTGGAAGTGATGCTCCTCAGTTGCTGCCCTGTGCTTCTTGAGCTTTGTCTTTTCCCCTGTAAACACATAAAAGTCCTTTATCTAGCTAATGCAGTGACCTTTTGAAAGTTAAAGTGCTTTACACATCTTTAATTGTCTTTTCTGGAGCAGGTTCCTTTGTTTTCTTCCTCCAGAGAGCTCTTGCTCCCAGTGCAGGACAATTGAACTGCTCACATATTTACCTGCCCAGTTAAAGGGTTGGAACTGGAGGGACAGACAGACAGCAAGTGAAGCTTCTCCATCCTTGTTTTCTCTTCAATTGCTTTTGCTTGCTGTTGTGAAAACCCACTGGAGTGGCCTCCTTGCCAGTCCTTAAGTGATTCTGGCATCTCATTATTAGGTGTAACCCCCTGAATTTTCCATAATGTAATTCCTGAGCCATGTTGTTTCCACCTTCTCTCCAGGTCACTTCTGTTCTGATGGCCTTGCAGTCCCTCCGTGCCCAGCTGGGAGTTTCAAGCCCAGAGAAGAACTTCACACACTCAGCAGCAGCTCCTTGTGCTTGCCAGGTCTGTGCCAAAAAAAGATCTTCATTTTGGGCAGTAATCATTCTCACTGTGAAGTACATGCTTGCAGAGGGGTTGGCAGTTACAGCATCTACCAGTCTGTGGCTCAGGCAGTGCTAGAGCTGGATGGGGAACAGGAAAATTAGATTACAGAGTAGACAAACTTTTTTTTTTTTCTATTAAAACTACAAAAAAAAGGACTGAAATGTGTGTCTTCTAAGGTGTAGAAGCCTTGCCCTTCAGAGTTTTTCAAGTTCCAGGTAGAAGAAGCAGTGTGTAATGTTCTGCAGGGTGGCAGGGACAAGGCTCCCCCTCATTTCTGGTTCTGTTTGTTGTGATGTTTCTTGCTAAATAGTTTTGGTTTCATTTGCTTTGATTGACTCAATGAGAAGAGCTTTGTTGTGCATACAGTTGGGCTGAGTCACACTCATGGCTGGGAAGCCTGTTCAGAGTGACTAGATGTTGGCATTTAGTCATGGGCATAATCACAGAGCTTTGCTCCAGTTGCTGTGCAACTAAATCTGTGCTGGGACAGGGGTCACACATCAGCAGGAGCCCTTCTAGGAGCAGAAACCTGCAGTTCAGCTCCTCAGTCTCCCTCTACATCTGCTGGGCTCCTCCCCTCAGAGAGGTGCATGGGCAAGGAAAACAATTCTCTCCTCAAATCAAGCCATTTTTCATCTCTAGCAGATGACTCAGCTGCTAAAGTGTCTTGACTGGTGAATGATTTTCTTATTTTTGTTTTACTCCCCAGCTAAGGTTAGGAAATTGCTGCTTTCCACCCACTGCTGAAATTAAAACTATAAGTGCATTTACATGATGCAGCCAGGAACAAACCTCACATCTCATCAAGACAGGAAAAATTTCAGAGACAGGGCCAGTGGCACCTGAACAAAGGCTGGAGAAGCTGCAAAGTAAATTAGAGTTTAAAACTCTTTCAGTTTAATAATGTAAGCTGTTATGCTCTGCCTGTACTGCTTGATATAATGATGTTGTCAACTCTCCTGAAGAACACTTGGCCAGGGCAGGACACCCAAATAAACTGACAAGCCATAGAATATTTCATTTATACCACCATGGGGCAGATGATATCAGCCTGGCTGAAGTCTGATACTTACCCACAGTGAAACCAAGTTTTTTCTCAGCAAGTACATGGGTTAGCCTGGTCCTGCAGATAATAAACTGTAAATCCATGGCCTGATTGATCTTGCATGAAGTGTCCAGGCAGCCACACTATTCAGGCTGGTCTGAGCTCCAAAGGAAAGCATTATTTCCAGAAAGCCAGGCAAGAAATGGAAATTTCATGTCCCTGTAGCCAATTGGAATGGGTTCTGGTTGTATAAAATGGCAATCCCACTGGATTTGCTGGGGGTGCAGATCCCATTGTGAAGCTTTTCTCAGCCTAAGGCAGTTTTTTAACAGGTCCCACAGCTCCATGAGCTTGCAGCTCCCTCAGGTGTGTTGATTCAGTTGCTGTGCTCAGAGCTGTGGAATTTTATAGTCTGGAGGAATTCAGATCTTGTCACACTGAGGTTTTTGAACCTTCTGTTCATCTGAGCCTTGTGGAGTAAATACAAAGGGGAAATAAGATTTTTCTGAGGGGTGGCAATGAGCCAGTGGGTGGAAGGCAGAGGTGACCCTTAAACTTGCTTTGCACCCTGAGAAATCCCAATCTGGACCTCCAGCTTTTCTCCAGAGGCCTAGATTTGAATAAATCCTGCTCACTGGGGAGTGTTTTGAGGCTGTTTTCCAGCCTGCAGAGGCACAAGCACACTGGTGCATGTTGAGCCTTGCCTTGACAAGAGTTTGGAAGGCAGCCAGGGGTTCAACCTGGAAGTACTCCAGGGAGCCATCATCAGCAGTCAGTGTTTTCCCTTCCTCCTCAATTGCTCTATTTGCTTTGTACTGTTGAAAGACCTGGCTCAGGAGGATAGCAGCTACTCCTGTGCTAAATTTGTGTTTCCTTTTTTTTTTTGCCAAGTTAAACATTTGGGGACATTTAGTAATGAAATGAACTCTCTGAACACAGTGACACCAGTGGGTTTGTTCTCTGCATTGTCCCAGTGTTTCTTGCAGTCACAATGCAAGCAGCTTTTGTTCAACACAGGGGATTTTCAGAGATGACCACAGCTCAATTTGGTTGTCAGTCATTCAGGTGTCTGTGTGCTTCTCCCCTCTGCAAAACCCATTTGTGTCTCAGAATGGGAACAGCTTTCCTGGAAGCCTCAGGATCTCTGACAACTGAGGCTGAAGCATCACTATTACTCAATACACCTGCATCAGAACATGTTTGCAGGCTGATGGTTTTGTTTGCTTATTAATAGACCCCATTTCTTGTATTAACCAGCTCAGAACACAGTCCAGATGGCTTCAGCACTTCATGAGCCACTCGACCACAGTGACATTCAGCTAATCCAATACCACCACCTTCTGGCTTTGTGGTAGCTTTATTGGTGGTGTGACTGAACCTCCAGCACACTTGCTTGCTGCAGGTGAAATCCAAGGAATCACCTTCTGTAGCACCTTCTCTTCTGTCAGCAAATCATGCTGCCTTTGGGACCTTTAAAGAGAAAAATAGAAAATGATTATTGAAGACTTTGTGTCCTCTCTTTCTCTGTAGGAATTGGTTTGTGTTTGAAGTGCCCTGCTGGATATTTCTGCCCTGCTGGAGCAAGTTTTCCAGCCCCATGCCAGCCAGGTACATACAACCCTCTGCAAGGACAGGATGAAGCTGCTGACTGCACAGCCTGCCCTGCAGGGAGAGCTTGTACTCAGGCTGGCTTAGCCCAGCCAGATGCAGAGTGTTTACCAGGGTAAGCCTTGCTTGTTTTCTATCCTGTTTTCTGGGCATGGATTTCACCTCCCTTGACCTGGCTGAATAACCCAGTTTGGTGAACACATCTGACACAAGCAGTCCCTTTGCAGTGTTTCATGTGCAGTATTTCTGCACCACTGCTCCTCAGCTACACTGCTGGCAGCCAGCATCAAGTGCTCCAGCTTTTTCCCAGCTGCAGCATCCATCCTAGTCCTCTGGTAGGACAGAGTTTCTCTCCCCCTGGCCTGGAGCATCCATCCCAGGCAGCATGCTGTGTTCTGGCAGGTATGTGTGCCCAGTGGGATCAGCCAGCCCTCATCATCCCAGCAATGCCTGTCCTCCAGGAACCATTGGCAACGACTTCAACCTCTTTGATAAGTCCCAGTGTGAAACATGCCCTGCTGGATTTGTCTGTGGGAGAGGTAGGTGGCTTTATGACCAAGGGAACTGTCTTTGGTAGCCAGTATCACAGAGCCCACCAGCAAGCTCTGGAGCAGGTCAGTGAGGTGTCACAGGGATGGGAAATGGGAAAGAGTTGCCCTTTAGTTGGACTTCAGAGACTGCTGTGCCTGCTGGGCAAGTTGATTTTCATTTTTCTCTGATTTTTTCTTTTTATGCCACCCATGGTAACTTTTATCATCATGGAAGTGGCCAGTTTCTTACAGTCTTCAAAGATTTTAGCTTGTTGGTGGCTACTCCAATGTCTGCACCAGCTTTGGATGATGACACCTATGATGAAGAATTAATTGCTTTAGCAATTTAGTTCTGTGGTGCAGCCTCATCAACAGAGGAATTCATGATTGTTAGCCCATTTTAAACAGAGGTGCAAAATGAGAAGGCTTAACTGTGGGTCACCCAGCAGAGCTGGAAACAGAATGAGGGACCTGGATCCCTGAAGCCAAGGTGCTGCCCCTTAGGCTCTTTGCTTCTCTGACCTTTATCTTCATGTTTACAGGAACAGGGGGCAAACAGAAGCCTCCCACTCCATGCCCAGTTGGCCACTACTGCCCTCCAGGCACAAAGCACCCATTGCAGCACAAGTGCCCCCCAGGCACCTGGAGCAACAGGACAAGCCTGAGCTCAGAGGAGCAGTGTTTTTCCTGCCCTGCAGGCTGGTTTTGTGTAGGAGGAGCCCGGAGCCCCACTGGGATGTGCAGCTCAGGGCACTACTGCCCCCAAGGTAGGCAACTTTTGGCAGGAAGAAAGGAGATTGAGTTTATTGCTGTCTTCAGACTCTGATAAATTCACACACTAACCTAATCAGCATATGATTTGCACCAGAGTTTTCCAGTGCAGAGTTGGGTGGCAAACTGTTCTGTAGAGTCATCTTGGTGTCATTATTTTCATCCCCTTAATTTTCAAATAATTAAAATACACTCTGGTACAAGCACAGTTCTAAATGTGAAGCTTCCTGCAAATATTCTGCAGGGTTTGCTAAATTGCAGGGGTTTTTTTGCTGCTATTCTCAGTTAAACAGTGATTTTAATTTTTTTTTTTAATATATTTTTCCATGTAACTCATGTCAGTACTTAATAACAGTGAAGAACAGAGAGTTTTCTTGCCTTCTGTCCTCAAAGCTGTGTGAAGAATGATGATGTTTCTCTCCCTTTCTCATGGACAGGTACATGGAGATCCACACAGTACCCCTGCCCTGCAGGAACTTACAATACCAGGCTGGGCAGTGGCAGAGTGGAGGACTGTGCTGCCTGCCCTGCAGGAGCTTTCTGCACCAGTGGGACCTCCAAGCCAGTTCTGTGCCCAGTGTGAGTGCCCTGCTTACCCTCAGCTAGCTGTGCAGGCACAAAAGAAAATCACTTTCATGTGGCATTTCAGATTTTAAGTAGTATCTTTCTGCCCTAGAAACATTAGCAAGTTTCACTTTGCCTGTTACCAAGTCATCCAGGCAAGGGTTTTCTGAATCAGGCAGTGTGTTGGCTCCAGAAATGCTGGATTTCCTCCATGCAGACCACTCAGAGCACAGAGCAGGGATGCACTGTCCTTTTCTTGGTCACTTTGCAGCCATTTGTGACCCTCCCTTCTGCTGTATTTTCTCCTGCAGAGGAACCTATCGTGGGGAAGGTGGTGCAGAGGTGGCTGCAGACTGCATCCCCTGCCCTGGAGGGTATCACTGCCCTCAGCTTGGCACTGTTGCTCCTCAAACATGTGGTGCTGGCAACTTCTCAGTGAGTAGCAATCATTTCACCCTGGCATCTGCTCAGCACAGGGACTGAGTTTTGGCACAGAGGGGAGCTTGAGGCTTTCTGGGCCTCAAAAGAGGCACTGCAAAGAGCCCATCTCCTTGTGTGATGCAAGCTGAGTGTTAGAGGTGATTATGTAGAGTGCTTTAAACCATTTTGGCTCCCTGTGCTGACCCTACAAGTGTTGAAATCCAGAGAAGGCCTTGGGAATGTTCTCACACAATCATGTGCTAGACATGATGCTAGATCACATCACTTGTGCAAAGCTGCTTTTGCTGTTACTCCTCCTTTTCAGAGGCTTGCACTAGCAGTCTGAGTGTGTCTGGCAGTGAGTACTCAGATACTTTGGGGTTCCATGATAGATTTTAGCCTGGCAGAAAGCAGACACCTGTATTTAATTCTTGCTCAAGAGGAACTGTTTGATTCTGTTGGCTTTGGAAGGTAAACCAGCAAGCTGGAGCCACAGGAGGGTACAGTGCTGGCACAGCTCTTCTCACAAGCAGCTGCTAAGGCCTGTTCCTTATTGATCTGGCCCAAAACTGCACTAAATAATTCTAGAGATAACTGCCAGCTTTCTGTGTCCATGGGAAAGGAGCTTGTCACTCCTGGCAGGTGACCCAGGCCAGTTTTCTATCACTGCACCAGTTTGGTGGTTACCACTGGAACCCTTTACTGAGGCTGGAGAGGGGATGGGTGATGAATGGAGAGTTTTGTTTGCCAGGCAGACCTCTGCTATTTCTTGTTTGTGCTCTGGAGTTGAGCACAACAAAGAAAGATGAGGGAATGTGTCTTGTTTGCCTTGGCTGCTGCTGACAAAGGGTCTTGGTTCAGAGCATCAGAACCTTCTCCATGGATAATCCACAGGCAGTGCTAGGGCACTGTTTCTGATTTCTGAAGCAGAGGCTTTCTTGCCTGCAGGGCAAACACACTGAACTGCATGCTGTTTGTTGTTCACAGGTGGAATTTTTAGAGGGAAATCTTTGTGTTTCCAGAAGGATTACTGAGCACAACAGAGTGTTTTCTAAGAGCAGGGTCTCGTCAGCAGTTCCCAAGGCAAAGTCTTCTCTCCCTGGCTGTGTTTTGTTTGCTGGAGAGTTCATTCCCTCTGTTTTGTGCCTCAGCAGAGCTTGCCAGATGTGCTCTGGAAGTGGAACCATCTGCCTTTCTGTTGTAGGACCAGGGTGCAGCCTCCTGCTTGCCCTGCCTCGTTGGCCACTACTGTGCTGGTGAGCACACCAGCAGGGAGGTGATGCTCCTTGCCATGGCTTGCCCAGCAGGTCTCCTGTGCCCAGAAGGACAGGCAGCTGTTCCAGATGCAAGTGCCAATGCCTGCCCAAGAGGATACTACTGTCCCCAGGGAGATCATGTGAGTCTGCTTTGCTCCTTGTCTAGTTGGTTTGACAGCTGCAGTCTGCACTGGGATGAATCTTGCTGTGGGAGCCTTTCCTGCTGCTGGTTTTTACTGGTTGCTGTTCTGTCTGTAGATCTTAGCAGCACTTGTCCCACACAAAACAGTTCATAATGCTGGGATAATATCTGAGATGCTGTGTGATGTGCAGCACAGGGGATTGGATCCCCAGGCAATTGTACAATCCCACCACATTCCCAGTGTTGCCTTCCAGTTTTTGTTCCCAGTTACTGGACAGAATTGTTTCACAGCATGTTTGCAGCTTGTTAAAGACCCACTTTTCTATTTCATTTCAAGAGCTTGCATGCCAAGCCCTGCCCCAATGGGACCTATGGTGAGCAGAGGGGTCTGAGCAGTGCTGCTGAATGCTCACCATGCCCTGTGGGCAAGTACTGCTACAGAGGAGGGATGGAGGCTTCAGGAATTCCCCACCCTGTAAGTATAGCCCAGNAAGAGTCAAAAATGCAGGTGGAGTTTTTTTTTCAACATGGATGAATTCATGCTTTTATTGCAGAGCAAGGTGATTGCTCTTATCAGAGCACAATTTTACTCCTAAGACACTGAATTCCCTCCCTTCCTTCTTTCCTGCCCCATTTTCTTGCAGTAGAAAAAAATCAAGGTTGCTGACTTGATGTAGCTTGGACCTTTCTGTGTTCAGTCAGTTTCCTCTTCTCAGATAAAACCAAAGCCTTGTCTGACAGAGAGCTTTGCTTTCCAGACTGGGGATTGCCCACCTGGCTATAACTGCCCTCTGGGGACTGGATTCCCTTTCTCCTTCCCCTGCATGCCAGGCTTCTGGGATAACTCCAGCACAGAGGAGGCAGACACTTGCCAACCATGCCCACGTGGGTTCTACTGTGACTCTCCTGCCATGTCAGAGCCCAAAGCTTGCCCAGCAGTGAGTTGTTCTTCATGATTATCTAATGGAAGAGGCTGGAATGTGGAGGTGTATTTAATTCCAGGGGTTTATGGGCTGTATTAAGCTGCTTTTTCTTTTTTGCAGGGCTTTTACTGTGTGGAAGGCAGCTCTAAACCTGAGCCCTGCCCAGAGGGTACCTACAGCAACAAGAAGGGGCTCTCTGCACCCTCAGAGTGCAGCCCATGTGACCATGGCTTCTACTGTGCTGCTCCAGGCCAGACTGGGCCCAGTGGGCCCTGTAAAGCTGGATTCTACTGCCAAGGCAGGGCCCTGACTCCAGTAAGTCACACAGAATTTCTTCTTCTTATCCAGTTGTGCTCCACTGAAGTGGAAAAAAAACCCCACTCTTTATTATTAATAATAATATTTATTATTATCTATTATTTTGCTGTATTTCCCTATGTGTAGGTGTTTTCTGCTCTCTGTATGTCTCTGGTTTTCTTGCCCTGTGCCCAGTATGATGCCTTAAATACTTAAACTCTCTTTAGTCCTTTTTTTTTTT
>VYZU01074701.1:0-11237 GCA_013401355.1 Ceyx cyanopectus | reverse complement strand
AAATGAGAAGCATTTTCTTGAAGAGCAAGTCCTCTGAACCTGGATTTTCAGGTTGAAAACACTCAACTGACGTGAATGATCAGATTTCCAGGGCATTGTGTGTGTACAAGTGAGCTCATCATTTAAAATTCTTGGTCTTTTGCTTCAAATAGTTGTAAAACTACAAGTTTTAGAATCAAAGGATTCTGGCTTGTGTCTTTTGCCCTGCTGTATTCTAAAACTCGAGCAGATCTTCTGGCTGTTGGGGCTTATTCCACAGCACTGTTCCCCTCTGGTAGCTCTGCAGTGGTGCATTGTGCAGTTTTGATCCCTGATGAGCTGCTCTCACCCAGCTCTTCTGCTGCCTTGTGAAGCTACCCCGGCACTGACCAAGCTGTGAGAAGGATCTCACCATCTTCCCAGCTTCAGAATCCAAAGCCCAAGCAGCAGGTGCTTCAAACAGCCTGGCAGCACTGCCGCCCAAAAGGACCTTTTTCACTCAAGCTGCTTTGTCGCAGACAGATGAAAGTTGGTGATTATTGTTTCCTGGTTCTTGAGTTTGGGTTTGCAATGCTCAGAGTCGTTGGTCCGTTGTCTCCCTCCCCGAGTGATCCCATCTCCCTTCCCCAGCAGCGGGGGGGTTCTCACAGGGAGCTGCCACTTATCACAGTGAAGTCCTGCAGGAGAGGCTGGAGCTGATGTGCTCATGGGCTGCAGGGAGTGAGCTCCTGCCCAGCTCCAGACACGGCGCTCTGAGCGGCAAGAACACGCGGCCACCTTTCCTCGAGGAGGCAGATTTATTGCTGCTGGAGGCCAGAAGCGAAGCTGGCTCCCTTTAGGTGCCTAAGAGGCAGCATGTAAAATAACTCAGAGCTTTATCCTGATCAGCCATGGCAGTGATATGCCTCCCTCATGCCATCATTACTCATCCTGCAGCAACAGCTTCATCACGGCGCGGGCGCCGCGCTGCCCGCTCAGGTGAAGCATTGCTGGGCTGAGCTGCAACATCTGCTCCCCAAGCCCAGCTGGAGGGGCTTGCAGAGGAGCCAGGCAGCCTACAGAGACGGGAGGGGGTGGAGAGGGGTGGCACCCACCAGCCAGCAGGGACCCTGGGCAGGTTTCTGTGTGTGCTGACAGACCTGCCTGCTCTGCCACTGCACTTGGCCCCGCGCATTGTCTGCCCCAGCCTGGGGAGGAGGGAGGGATGGCAACGTGCTCCCAGGGATGGCAATGTGCTCCCAGGGATGGCAATGTGCTCCCAGGGGTGGGAATGTGCTCCCAGGGATGGCAATGTGCTCCCAGGGATGGCAATGTGCTCCCAGGGGTGGGAATGTGCTCCCAGGGATGGCAATGTGCTCCCAGGGATGGCAATGTGCTCCCAGGGGTGGGAATGTGCTCCCAGGGATGGCAATGTGCTCCCAGGGATGGCAATGTGCTCCCAGGGGTGGGAATGTGCTCCCAGGGATGGCAATGTGCTCCCAGGGATGGCAATGTGCTCCCAGGGGTGGGAATGTGCTCCCAGGGATGGCAATGTGCTCCCAGGGATGGCAATGTGCTCCCAGCTGTCCTGACCCATCACAGCAACCCACAGGCTGCCTCTTGGCTGAGAGCTGCACGTGTTGGCACCAGCTGGTTGTCAGAAGTGATACCTTCAGTGCTGGCACATCACGCTGACAGAGAACGTGGAGTTGGGGCTCAGATGCCTTAGGGCTTTCCAAAGTTTTTGTGTCACTCAATCCCAGCGTGGTGGGGTTGGCAGGGCCCTCTGGGCATCACTTGGTGCCACCCCCTGCTCCATCCAGCAGGGCACCCAGAGCAGGGCCCAGCAGGGCAGTGTCCAGGGGGGTTGGGATCTCTCCAGAGAAGGAGACTCCACAGCCTCTCTGGGCAGTGACTCTTGTCCCTGGCACCACTGCCCAGACTCTGGCCCCAGCCTCTTGCCCGCCGGGGCCCTTTCTCTCTTGCTCAGCATTGCTCAGCTCCCCTCTCAGGCTGCTCTGCTCCAGCTCAACAGCCCCAGGGCTCTCAGCCTGGCCTGGCACAGAGATGCTCCAGCCCCTCAGCAGCTCCCCAGCCTCCCGTGCTCCAGTTTGTGTAGATGGATTGGTCCACAGATGCATTGGTCCACAGATGGATTGGTCCACAGATGGATTGGTCCATGCTACAACCATCTGGGGACTTCAAGTCTGTGATGAGTATTTTCTCTAAGTTTAATGTCCTGGCTGCTGACCCTGAAGGGAAGTTTTTCAGTTGGACAGCCTGGCATGGCATGAAATCAATGGCTCCCTGGTACCCACACAGCTGGCAGCTCCCTGGGGGAGATGGTGTGCAGCTCTGCATGGAGCAGGGAGGGGATGCATTAACAAGTCCACTAATGGTTTAAAGACCACAAAAACATTGATGGTTTTGATGGTTTAAAGCCCACAGTGCCTTTTGGTTTCAGGTTATGAGACTTGTGAGGGTTTTTTCTAACAGAACTTGCAAGTACCATTCTTGGGAGATTTGGGGTTAGGATCCAGTTCAGTGACATTCAGCATCACGAGCCATTGCTCCAGGGTCAAGTGACATTACCCTGTGCTCAGGGGGTGTCTGAGGAAGACTTCTCAGCAAAAAGTGATGTTCCCAGGACCATTGCAGCAGCTTGAGCATCCCCAGAATCACAGAATCCCTGCAACAATTAAAGGCATTCCTGGAAATCTTCACGTCTTCTTAAAATCTTTAAGCAGGCTGGATTAAAAAAAAAATCTTGTTAAAATTCAGTTGTCAGGAGAAGAATATTCAAACTGAGATGGTCAAATAATTGGGTGTCTGTGAAGAACTGAGAGACAAGAGCACGATTACAATCTTGGTGAAATTCAGAGGTTCAAACTGAAACTCTACAAAAGCCTCACACGGAAACGAGTAGGAATTTTTTGGACGATTTTTATAACAAATGGAAAGTATTTCTCACTTTTCAATAAAAGTAGATGAACTCATTAATACTGCTCATAAAATGCTACGGAAATTAGAATTTTAATACACGCTTCCTTTCTTCTCTCAGATACCAGTTCATTTTTAGTTGAGAAATTCTGCACTTTGGAGTGAGCAATTTATGAGTCACAGAAGGTATTTCTGTGAAACAAAATCTTTAAAGTTCAAAACCAAAGGAAGCAACTGTAGGTTTCACCTTGGTTCCCCTTCCTTTTCTGCAGTGTCTCTGGTGGCTATTTTGGGAGGTGCTGGTCCTTTGAAGAGAACATGCCAATTTGGGGGCTTGCAGGAATTTTTGCTTTGAGGAGAGTAGCAGACAATCTCCAAAGCACAAGAAGATGCTCCTGTTTTCTGTCTGCACCCTGGGGCCTCCCCTCCTCCACAGCCCTGGCCTCTGCCTGCTCTCCTCTGGACACAGTTCACCAGCTCTGAGTGGTCTCTCCTGCACCCCTGAGTTGTCCATGATGAACCAGGGCTGGCATCAGCTCAGACCCGTGCTCTCCACACTCCCAGCCCTAGCAGAGTCCTCACTTTGCTGGAAGATGAGGTGTCTCAAGGATTGGCTCCCTGCTTTGTAAACTGGGGCTGTACTGTAGATATTTAATACTGTAGTGATAAGAAAAAAATAATTGCCTTTGGCTCAAGTCCTCAGAGTTTTTTTGGAACTTTGCACTAGATTTTTACTCTCAGTGAGTTCTGTTTAACACCAGGGAGGAAAACGCTGGCCTTGCAGAACTCATCCTGCCACCCTGGAGAACCAGCCCATGTGCTCCACCTGCTGCCAGGCACCATCTGCCTGCTGAGAAGACACAGGGGTAGCTGTGTACTCCTCCAGGAATACCAAGTGTGATGATTTATCAGGCACCAGATCCCATGGCAGCACCAGAAAACAGATGTTGGGTGATGGCACCTTTCCCTGCTGGGGAGAGCAGCAGGTGACCCGGGTGTCCACGGGTGTCACCTCACCTTGGACCTTTGGGAAAGGACCTTTGGGAAAAGGATGTGGATCTGAGCTGTTCACCAACGTGTGCTGCAGATACACACCCATCTTACAGAGCTGTAAGCCCTGTGCATTTTATGCAGCTCAAACATTTGAAAATATGAAAATGAAGTCATTTGCTAAACCCTCATGTCCCCAGAAATGTTGCATCCAGCTCACATAAGAAAGCTTTTAGTAAATATTAGAGATAAATATTTTTCTTAGGGAATACAGAGATCCCAGCGTTTCATCTTTCCTCTTTGTCTGCGCAGTGTTTCATCTTCTTCAGCTTGTTTCTGGCTCTGGAGATGTCCCCTGGCTGTGTGGGAGAGCTGAAGCTGTGTTCAGTGGATGCTCTCTGCACACGTGTCTGCCAGCGTGTTTACCCCCCTCCAGAGGGTATCCATAGGCAGCAGGAGGATAAATTGTGTGTGAGGACACTGATGAACCAGGAGCAGTTTCAGCAGACAGCTCAGTTCCCTCACTGTTTGTTTCTGTGCTGTCTGACAGCCTGGGGTGCCCACACCTTGCTCTGCCCTTCTGCAGACCACCTGCATGTCACAGACACACCAGGTCAGGAGCATCCCTGGCTGGTTTTCCTGGCCACAGAGACAAAAGTTATGAGACTTGGTGTATGAGAAAAAGAAGTCTGGAAGGTTCATTAGCACCAGTCGTGGAGTGACAGGCTGGTTTGGGTTGGAAGGGACTTTCAAGTGCATTTAGTCCAAACACCTTGTGGGGAGCACTCTAAATCTAAATTAATTCTAAATTACCTAGTTTAAAACTCCCTCTTTTAGTTCAAACCATCACCCCTTGTCCTGTCCCAACAGACCCTCCTCAGAAGTCTGTCCCCATCTCTCTGACAGCCCCTTGAAACCCTGACAGCCCCCAGAAGGTCTCCCTGCCTGGCTGCAGCAGAGCAGTGTGAGGAGCAGGGTGCACACAGGGATAGCCCATTTGTTGTGGAAGGGTTCTGGGGTTTTTATGGTGATTTATTCCTATGAACAACATAGGAGAGAAAAAAAAAATCCTGATTCTCACGCTGTTTCTCCTAGCCCATAAATTACTGCACTGGATTTTCTGAATGCTCCCTGCAATTCACAATAATTTTCCAATTTCAGCCTGATCTGTCCCCCGATGAGGGGCGTGCACATCAGCCCTCTGCTGAGTCTCACCACCCAGCTCACTTCTGTCCTTGCTCTGCTAGCTGGGCAGTTATTAACAGCCAATTAGAAGCTCGTCTGCCTGGGAAGGCACTGCCAGCCAGGCTCTCACCTCTAGACCTGGGATTTCCAGAGCCTGGAGTCCTGGCTCTCATCATCTCTTGGTTTGTGATAAAAATGGTATTTAACTGGTTTTGGTTTGTTGAGTGCCCTGTGAGGAGCCTAAACCAATTTGCTCCCCACCTGGAGAGCACTGCTACAGGCAGGGGAAGCTGAGCTTGGAACCAGGGAGCAGTTTCCATCTGGAGGGTCTCACAGAGCTCTGTGTGGTGGGAAGAGCTGGGAGCTGCAGGGATTCAGGGCTACAGGAGTTCTGTGTGCTGTGGCTCCATGGCAAGTGGAGGTGAACTGGCTTTTGGATAATCTCTTGTTCTTGCTCTGTAAAGCCACGAGTGCTTTGGTGGCAGTGCACCAGGGAGCCACACACTGAACTCTTTCCCTTTGCTCTGTGTCTGCTTTTACATCAGATCTACCTGCTCCCAGCAGCTCCCACACCAGCTGTCCCTATTTCTGTGGGACAAAGCTGACACTGAGGGGCTCCTTTCTTCAGTTGGGGCCCTTTAAGAAGCCAGAGGCACGATTTAAATTCTAATTAACATGCTGGAGTGTCTGTTAGGGCAGAACACAGGAGCATGGTGTGGTGAGCAAGCCTGGCAGGGCTTTTTCCCTGGAGGTAGGACGTGGGGTGACCCCCCCATTTTGCACCCATGGCCACCCATTCCAGGCTCCTTCTGCTGCTTCCCTCCATGATGTGACCTCAGGGCATGGAAAACCCTGACCCCCTGACCCCCCAGCCTCCCCACCCAGCTGCAGGGCCTCATCATCCTCATGAGCTCCACCTGCCCGAGGTAGCTGCCAGGTCAAGTGCTTGTGAGAAGTGAGGGCACCTGTGCTGGGAGGCTGCTGCTGGGCCAACCAGAGCTGGGTGGATTGTGTGCTCAAATCAGCTTTGCCCCTCCTTGCTGGCTCTTCTGAGAGCTGGGGGGGCAGGTCTCCTCCCACCTGCAGCTCATGAAGCCCTAGCACTTCTGAGGCTCTTAAGGAGGGGCTTGGGCTGAGCTCCACTTCTGGTGTTCTGGGGAGCGCAGGAGGTGCAGAGCTGTGGTAGCTCTCGTGGGTCTGGGGGCTGCCGAGGCTGCCTGTGGGCCAGGAGAAGACCTTTGGCCAGCCCCAGGAGCTTGGGGTGAGTTGCAGAGCTGGGGTCTCTGAGCAGAAGCTGCAGCAGCTGCCCAGCCCCCCTGGCTGTGGGCTTTGTGCAGCACGAGGCAAACCTCTCCAGGGGCTGCTCAGAGGTCAGTGAGGCTCCAGGTATTTTGTGCTCAGCTTCCAGTAATTTCTTTCTCTGATTTAATTTCAGCAAAGCCCTTTGAGAGTGGCCAGTACCTGGACATCTATGGGATCAGCAGAGACCAGGCTGGGGAGTATGAGTGCAGTGCAGAGAACGACGTCTCCGTGCCAGATGTGAAAAAAGTCAAAGTCACAGTAAACTGTAAGTGCTGCTGATTGTTTATCACTAACTCCAGAGGGATGTGGCTGAGGAGCCCAGTGCAGGGGGCTGCTGCTCCTGGTGCACTTGCTGTGTGCTGGGGGTTTTGTAGCAGAACGAGCTGTGCTGTTTGACCTTGGGTTTGCTGGAGGAGGGTGAAGTGAGCTGAAGGTTCAGATCCTGCCCTGTCTGCTGAGGGACAGTGGTGCTGGTGTCATGTTGTTGGCTTCATGGTGGGCACTCCTGTGGTGCTGAGCTGGAGGTTTTGGAGTCACTCTTGGAGTTGTTGCCTGTGTGGCTCCTGGTGCTTGTGGTGCTGCTCGGGCTGAAGTGTTTCTGGTGTAATTTGGTGGGGGTGTGAGATGAGAACCCCTTGGAAGCCTGCTGGATGTGCAGGTGGTGGTTTGGAATTGGTGATGGGGGTTTGAGGTCCTCCCAGCAGAGAGAACAAGCTGTGCACGTGGTGTCCCCAGTGTGAAGGCAAGAAGGGCTCTGCTGCCATGGTCAGCTCCCCGTGTGGATGGGGTGGCCCCAGGAGCTGCTCTGCAGCCTGCCATGGCTGGCTTGCCCACCAAGGGGGTGTCTCCAGCTTTGGGACTGGACTCTGGCACAGGGTGTGACACGAAACATTCAGGACGGCATGAGAAGACATAAAAAAGTCAAGAGAATGTGAATACAGGTCTCCTGTGGCACCAGCAGCAGAGGCTGGGGGTGGCTCTCAGCTCAGGGGCCAGCAGCCCTGGCAGAAGCTGTGTCTGACCTGAAGGAGGTGCAGGCTCAGGAGGTCCTGGTGCTCAGCTCTGCCAGCAGCAGTGCTGTAGGCACCTGGCTTTGCACTGAGCCCCAGGTCACCTGCTGTGGATTGACCCACGAGCTCAGCTAATACTTGAACAGTGTCCAGGCTGGTCTACCTGGGCTGAGCTGCAGTGTCCTGGCCACAGGCTGGGTGCACGGGGCACTACACCAGCCTTGGGCAACTTCCGTGGCTGCTCTGGGGTCTGCAGAGCGTTTCTCTGTTCATGCATTTCTTGCAAACAAAGCAGAGGTGAATGGAGGGGGAAGTCAAGCTGAAGCAGTGCAGAGCTGGGCTCTGGCCCTGGCACAAATGCTTTGTCACTGCTGGCTGCTGGGATTGTCCCTTGTCCCCGTGCCAGCTGAGCACGATGCAGAAGCACTTGGAACATCTGCTCCCTGCTGCTGCTGCTCCTCATCCCTCCTGACCAGGCAGAAAAGTGGCTGGCTGCCTTCAGGGCAGGGTGCTGCTGGAGCTGGGGATGCTGGGCAGCTCGTGGTGGGTGGGTGGGTGTGTTGGGGTGAGATTTGCTTCCAGCACCTCGGGTGGACAGCCCAGTGCAGGAAGAGGTGTCCCCTGTGCCCTCAGCCAGTGCAGGAAGGGAAGGGGTGTCCCCTGTGCCCTCAGCCCATCAGGACAATCAGTGCCTGCTGGGTGCCTGCTGAGCTGGCCTGGGCAGGCATCTTTGTGGCAGCCCCAGCAGTGATCCTGCCTGAGAGCTCTGCTTTGCCTGCTGGCCACTGCCCGAGACATTCCCAGCAAATCCATGTTCAGATGTAATTCTGGAAAGACTTTAATGAAGGAAATCCCAAGGAAGAGAAGAGGTCTCCAGTTCCTTATGTTACCCTGGCTTGGGCAGTTTCCTTTGCCAAATGCTCTTCAGTTTGGTTTCTTCTCTTGAGGCATCTGCTCATCTAACAAACACAGTGGGGTCTCCTCCTCCCAGAACCAAACCTGTTCCTTTATTTACTCTGGTTTTGCAAACACTGAATTCCTCTGCTGTGTGTGCTCAGCCCCCACCGACCCCTCTGCCCTCCTCTGGTGCAGGCTGGGGTGTCCCTCTGCCAGGTACCTCCAGAGTGCATTGAATTCCACTTGTGCTCACTTCAGGGGGCTACACTGTCTGTCTCCTGTAATTCCCCTCTTAAAAATGGTGGCCTGAGAATCCGTGGTATGTTCAGCTGAATTCTGAGAGAGTAGGGGGAGGAAAAACGAAATTGAAGCTGCTGGTTGATGAGGAAGGAATACTGTACCAAATCAAGTTGAAATAGATAAGATATAATCCAATTTTGTTTCACAAGTAAATCTTATTAGCATTGTCCATTACATTTTATACCGTGAATACTGATTTATAGGTGATAATCTTGAACCCCACTCTGAACAAACCTGTGTCTGGGTTAGCAAGGCTTTGATACCTCATCTGAGAGCTGCTCTGAGGCCACCCCTGTGGTACTGCTGCTCTGCTGACTTCCTTCTGCTTTTACTTAGACTTGAAATATATTAATGGCAGCTGGTAAAGGTGAGAAGTTCTGGAAATGAGGCCGTGCTGAGGGCAGGGAGGATGGGGGGTGTGTGTTGTGAAAGTGTAAAACAGCTCAGATAAATAGCAGATGTGGGCTTGTGAGGGGAGCTGAACTGCAGTGCTCCCTGGTACCTTGACTTTGCTGGTCCTGCCCCGTGTACACTGGGGCTCTGGTTTTCTCTGATTGTCTCTGAACAGCTCTGTTAAACCTGCATCTTGCAGGCTTGGCTGCATCAAGACCCTGTGGCTTTGCAGGAGAGGGACACGGAAGCTACTCTGTTGAAATTAAGTCAACAATTTAATTCCCACCAGGCTGCAAATTGAAGGCCAGATTCACCGGTGTTACAGGGGAGGTGAAAATGGCAGTTGCTGGGCTGAGGATGCCCAGCTGGCACTGGGCAGCACTGGTGGGCTCTGGTGGCTGTCTTGGGGTGCTCCTGGCAGCTCAGAGGGACGAGGGTCCCCACTGCTGAGCCAGCACCGAGTGCTGGGGCTGGGTGAGGGGCTGTGAGGGCAGCAGCCTCAGGGTGAGAGACTCTCTGCCTGGCTGTGGAAACACAAAGTAATGATAACTCACAATATCCTGGGTGCTGAGCCTGCCTGCTGGGAGCAGCCCCTCTCTGCTCAGCTGTTGTCCACAGGATGCTGGAAATGTGCAGGACAGACCCTGTAAACCCCCCTCACCCTCCCAGTGCTGCCCTGTCCCTTTGCCAGCTCCCTGGGTGTGGTGCTGCCCTCCATCACAGCCTGAGGGCAGCCTTGCTGGCACAGACACAGCCCCATTCCTCACCTGTCCCCAGCAGCAGGAGCAGAGCCATCTCACCTGTCCCCCTGGAGACAGACTCACCTGTCCCCAGCAGCAGGAGCAGAGCCATCTCACCTGTCCCTCTGGAGACAGACTCTGCTCCCTGTGTGGTGCTCAGCAGCCTCAATCCCTCTCCCCTTGAGCCTGGGCTGTGTTTCCAGGGCTGGCTGCATGGTTTTGTGTCTAGGTGGGTGATGCAGGGAAGGGTTTTCCTCAGGGAGGTGTGTGGAGCTGGAGCTGCTGTGCCAGGTGAGGGGTTGGCCAGCAGGGCTGTGGAAGGGTGATTTTTTGGATGCCTGTCTGTCCGTCTGTCCATTAGTCCTGTGCCAACAGGACACCTCGGTGGGGTCTTGTCAGTCTCTGCAGGACTCAGGCTCAGCTCTGGACTGGGGAATCCCACGTGCTGAGGCTGCTCCTGGCTTGGTTTTGTCCAGGTTTCAGGCCCCCTCACCAGGGTTGTGTTGGGCTTCTGATGTCCCTGCTCCCTGCAGGGGGTTGGATGAGAGGGACCTTGAAAGGTCCCCTCCCACCCCAACCAGGCTGGATTCCATGATACTTGTGCATTATCTTAACCTGAAACAAAATGAAAAATCAATTAATTGTGGTCATTGAAGTGATTATTTTCTGTTTGGAATGACTCTGCCTCCTTTACTCTTTCCTTTTATTTAATGTATGTATTTTTGTTCTTCAGTAAATAGTCAAAACTGATCTTGGTGGCTTTGGTTTTCCTCCTTTCACCAGCTTTCCCCCTCCTCTGGACCACAAGGCACCCCTGGGGCATCCTCCTGCATCCTCTGTGGCTGTGGAATTTTGTGATTCTTTTTCATTGTTTTAATTTGAGGGGTTTTTTTTATAGTTTGGTGGCTTTTTGGGGGGTGTAGTTTTTTTTTCTTTTCCTAGAAGGGCTGTGTGAGCTTGTTGTGTGAATTTGAGGTGCAGTTTGTTTTTTGCTTGGCCAGGTTAGGGCTCGTGAGGAGCAGCTCCTCTCATTAGCATTTCTCAGAACCCTGCCTCGCTGTTGCTATGGTGCTGTGCATAATATTATGCATAATACTCTGATTTTACTTTGAAATCAGACATACTGTACATGCCACTCTAACCTAATTATATCTGTAACCTTAAACCCACTGGGGGAGAGCACGGGGCTCTGGTGTTTGTTGGGGCTCCTACTACCAGCACGTGTTGCTGGGGCTTGATTTTCCCAGAAAGCTGCTTGCTGAGAACTGCTGCTGACCAACAAAAACCCATTTCCTCAGCAAGGGCTTCTATTTTGGCTCTGACAAGCACAGTTTCCCTGGCTCGAGCAGAGTGCTGTTGAGAGGCCTGAGTGTGTTCCAGAAGGTCTTGGTCCTCCCCAGCCTTGCTACCAAGTATTAAACCCCTCAGAGCATTTGCAGGTTTGATTTCCAATTTCTTCTGATGTGAAAGGGGATGGGGGGAGTGATTCTGTTTTAAGCATCAATAAATAACTGATTTTTTT
>VYZU01074513.1:119152-137131 GCA_013401355.1 Ceyx cyanopectus | reverse complement strand
CTCCCTTCCAGCCATAAACAGTCTCTGATTCTTTGATTTGCACCTTTTTTGGTGAGGACCAGTCTGCAGCAGACAGACCAACCATGCCAGATCACAGAAGGGCTGAGCTGGAAATTCTATCTCTGCATTTTTACCTCTAGATGATATTACTCTGCCTCCACTTCTTGAAGATGCTGGGAAGTCTGTGGTGCTTTAGGTCACTGGTATTTATATTATTCCTTCTTTTTTTCCCCTCCCCCTCGTCTTTCTTATTTCACTTCTCAATCTTTAGAATCTCGAGGTAGAAATTACTGGTGGTCTGTAAACTTCAGCTGCATACATTTGTCATCCAGACTTCGTTTGTCCATTGCAAAGTTTATTTGACAGCCCTAAGCTAAGTGGCTAAATGCCTCAGTGATGAATAGTCCACTTAGGGCACAAACATAGTTACTCATTTACTTCATCTAAACAAGGAAGTTCACTGTTAATGAGGATAGTTCATCACAGCTCGGCTGCCCTGACATAGTTTGAGATGCAGGGAAGGCCACTTAGCTCTGGTGAGAGTGCAGAAAGGATTGACTTCTTTTCTAATGTGAATATCACTGGATATATTTTTATAGTTCTTGGGAACTATCCTGTTAAGTATATAGTATATGTAATAGCAAGCATTTTGCATTAAAAAAAATGTCCAAAGCTGTTTTTCAGATGCAGAGTATCATAGATTCATAGAATGTCAGGGGCTGGAAGGGAGCTAGAAGATCATCTAGTGCAACCCCCCTGCCAGACCAGGGGCACCTAGACCAAGCCACCCAGGAACAGATCCAGGGGGGGCTGGAATGTCTCCAGAGCAGGAGACTCCACAACCTCCCTGGGCAGNAGTCTCCTCTTCTCCAGGCTCAAGAGCCCCAGCTCTCTCAGCCTCTCCTCAGCAGGCCCCTCTATTTCCCTCAATAGAGAGTCACCTACTACAATAACCCTCCTTCCTCACTGTGGAAGTCCTAAGTCGTGGGGCTGAGGGACAAGCTGTGGGTGAATCACCAGATGGATCATCATTAGAAGGAGCATCAAATTCAAGAGGTGGGGGGAGGACTTGCCTGCCTCTATGAGATGGGACCTGCCTCCAAGCCTCCCCCTCTGCCACTGCCCTACCTTCCAACTGGTTATACTCAGGGTTCTGTCACCTATCTGAGTGGTGCAAGATACAGGGGCCCCTTGATCCTGCATGTTATCTGTCTGCTGACTGGAGCACAGGGCATGGCTCCAGCAGTCAATCTCAATTTCACATTCCCTAATGCTTCTGAGCCTTTCTGCTTCAGCTTGAAGCCTCAAAACCTCATCTTCAAGCTGGGCTGCTCAGCTCAGCAGATCATCTACCTGCTCACACTGCACACAGCCATGGGAGTTGCCCTCTGAGATCAGCAACAGGCTGTGGCACTCTCTGCAGCCTGGCATCCTTCTTTTTAAATTATTTTTTATTTCCCAAATGCTTTGGGGTCCATTTATGTATTTATTTACTTTAGGGGCACACTAAATCAAATTTTTTCAATCTAGAAGCATTATTTTTATAATCTGTAGTATAACAGCATTAGGAATATAGTTTTGAACTGGAGCTTGATCTTCCAACTTTCTGCCTCACAGCAAAACTTTGTCTTTTTGCATTTCTAAGCTTGTAAAAACCAGGGAGTTAGAAGTTCTGGCAAACTCTGCCACTTGGGCTGCAATGCCTGTCTGCACAGCTCACCACCTTCTGCCTGTCTCTTCCCCTCTGCTTTTTTTTCCTCTTGATGTTGTTTAGGTTTGGATGCCTGTGTCTAAACAACAGGCTGGCTTCCTATACACAGTGTCTTCTGCTGTTTTAAATAAGAGTTTACAGAGTGGAAAGACAGAAGGAGAATGTTTCAAAGATGGGAAGAATGGTGAAAGGGAGCCAAAGCCTTCTTGATCCATGACTTTTAAGGTATAAAAGAAAGATAAATTTCTAAGAGCTCTGGTTCCTGAGGTTTTTGACACACCCTTTTCCGTGTCCTTATAATGGGAGGTCTAGGAGAGAAATTGAATTTTCATCCAGCAGTAGCCTGGCTTTTCCCTTTTTAGTGGTCAACTTTTTTTTCTGCTGTCTCCCTTCAAAGGTGCTCCTCTGGCTTTTCACAGAGGTGTCTGTCCTCATTCTCCACCTTGTCTTGCTCTCCAGTGCTCTTGGACATTCAGTGCCCTGTGGCTGATTCCTGCTGCTGTTCCATGGTCGTGCACCTTGTTCCTCAGAGGATGAATGGTCCCCAGGATCCCGTGAGCAACCTGAAGGATTCCAGTGAGCACACAGCCTTTTACCAACCCCTAGGTGAGCATGTTGTGTCAAGACAGCAGGAATGAAAGGCAGAAGGTGTGATGGAGCACAGCCATAGGGATGAGGACAGATGCTGGCCAGGTTCCTGCACTGGTGCTGCCTCCTTGTGCTCTCCTGTGGCTCTAGGATAATAAACTCAGCAAAACCTGGAGAGAGAATGAGACAAAGAAAATCTCCCCTCCCTTTCCATCTCTGTGTGCTATTTTGGTCCTGGGAATGTTCCTCTTTGACTGCAGAGGCTGTATGTGATGAGATTCACTTCTGAGCAGCCCCTGGAATAGCCCAGGGCAAGTCATTCTAGAAGATTCTTAAATGGGTCATTAACATTTTGGAGCTAAATACCACAGCAGGGAGATGGGAGAAACAAATGGGGAAAAAACAGTTTCCTGAAAGGAGGAGGAAAAAACTATTATTCATATTCACTCATCTGTTTAGGATATTCTTAGATCTTCATGGGAACAGCCTAACAGAAGGAGGAAGGTTGAGGGAGGCAAGCCAGGTGACAGGGATGTGTATGGGGACAGTCCTGAGGGATTTGGAGCCATGCCATCCTTAGGCAGAGACATGATCATCCTTCCCAAAGGAGGGTTCTTGAGGCATCATGACACAGAGCTGAAACCAGGTTGGTCTCCTGGAGATCCTGAGGTGTTTGTTCATCTGTTCTGAGGCTCTGATTGTCAGTGGAGCAGGAGACAGCTCTTGTCACAGTGATGGGGGAAAATGTGGCTCAGGGAGAGCTGGACAAACTCCCCAAACAAGGAGACTGCAATGCCTGTGGAGAGCAGAAAGAGCTCCTCAGGGGCCTGGTTTGAGCCTTGAGGTGTGGAGAATAATAAAGGAATAAGAGCTTGCCACTTATCTCTGTTCCCTACTGGCAGGTGACTTTTGACCTCAGTCAGATTTAATAACTTCAGATAGGTAATTAACAGCCACTTTAACTCAATAATTAGAGGTGTGTGATTATATTCCCAAGGCAAGGAAAAGCTATGGTTGAAAAGTCCATGTAGAGGTGCTACTTTCATCTGTGTGCATCATCTAGTAGTTCTTCTACAGCAGACCCTGGTACCTCTGCAGCAGCCATGGGAGCTGTTACAGACCACTTGGGTGTGGGGTTGGTTTTTGTAGGTTTTTTGTGTTTTGTTTTTTTTTTTTGGTCACCTGAAATGAAAGAGGGTTAAAATACATTTTAAAGGATGATGTGCAAGAAGGACAGATTTTTTCTGTAGAACTTGTAGAGATCCTGACATTGCTCTGGTTGACTGGCAAGGCTAGGGCACGTGGGGAGGGTTGGCCTGGATCTGTTCCTGGGTGACTTGGTCTAGGTACCCCTGCTCTGGCAGGGGGGGTGGACTAGGTGATCTTCTAGCTCCCTTCCAACCCCTGACACTCTGTGACTCTGTGAATCTGTGTGCTGAACTCCTGTGGCAAGAGAACACAGGCAGTTTGATGCTCATCTCTCCAAGCTTTCACTGAAGTATTACATCTTGGATTATGGTGGCTGCATCAGGATTTAAATGCCATGTAGCTAAAAGGAGACAAATATATGAATGGGTAGAAAGGTTTTGCACTCTCTTTATCAAATTGTCTTTCCATGCCATATTTCAGTCCTGGGATACTTCTGATAGTTGCTGAAGGATGTACTGGGGCAGAAGAGAGCAACATTTGTGTTGCCCATTCCATTAATTTCTTTGATGAAACGAGGCTACTGGGATGACCCAGCTGACTCCTGGGATATTTTTCTAGAGAACAAAATGGAGTGCTGCTGTTATGATTAGAGTATGAGAAGTATCAGGTTTGTTGTCTTAGCTGTGCTGTGTTTTCTCATGCTCTCTCTCATGTTGATTGCTAATGACAGGCTTTGGCAGCCACTAGCCTAGGCAGTCTTCCCTGTGATGGGAACCAGATGGATGGTTTTGCTCTGGCTGCACCAGGAAGGGGAGGAGAGGGAGCCCTTTTTGTGGGGTCTTTGGTAGAAAAGTACATGAATGGGGGAGGACCAGTTCTCCTCTATCCCTCACTTCCATCCCCTTGAGGCTCCCTGCTTAGCAACTTTCAACCTTACCCTTGGCTTCCACTTGGCTTTCAAGGGATTGTGCTGTATGCTACATTTTCATTGCTGGTACGGTTGTTGGAAAATCACATTTTATGATGTGAAAAATGCAGTGTTCTTGACTGTCAAAGCTCCATTCATCTGGAAAAAAATCCATGTGAGGCACTCTTTTATATTTCATGTATTTTGTGCATTGGTTAGACTGCAGAAAATAATGAAAGGCAGAATTTTGTCAACTTTTGCATCTGCCTGATTGGCAGAGCTGACTGATTTGTTTTTTAAATGTATTTATTTTTTGCACTAAGTACTATTATTCTCCACCCTTTCACCAGAAATGCAAATAATATGTGGAACGTTGAGAAAAGTGAGATGCAAATTATTCAGTCCCTCCAGGTAGGTCTGTGAAGGAACTGGAAATGTGACTGCAGTGTGGAAAAACACTGTCTGCAACAGTGAGAACAGATCTGCATTTCAGGTTTCTGTGGATACATCTATTTTATTTTTATTAATTCTTTTTTTCTCCTTTTTCCTTTTCCTCTCCTGCTATGAGTCTTTACATGGGTTCTATGGAGTTTGGACATCTGAAGAATATTGCTGTGTCCATAAATCCCTCTGCCCCTTGCAGGAGCTCAGGTGTGATGTGCCCAAACTGCCATGGCTGTTGAGTTGGGCACTGGGAGGGAGCTAAATCACCTTGGTGTCAGTGAGAACAGGCAGATGCCTCTCCTGAGATCCAAACTGGTGTAGCTTTTAGAGTGAATCAAGCTTTCCCTTAGGGGAGGAATGTGGCTCTGTGCCCTGCTCAGCCATGTGCCAGCTGCATTGGTACATGGGCATGAGTCAGGTGGAAGGAAGCCAGACTGACCTGGTGGTGTAAGATGCTGCAGCTCGTGGCATATCTTTGCAGCAGGGCTAACTTTTGTTCCTACTTCACCATTCTTCTGCCAGGAGACAATTCTTCACCAGAAATACAGAGTTTTCTGCCTTTGTGCATAGGCATACACTCCAAAAAAAGGGAAAACTAAACATACAGACAGCTACTCCTAAATGCTTTGGTGTAGGGCATCAGAAGATCCAAAGGCTCAGTGTGTTTGGTAAGACACTGGATCTTCTCAAGATGAATGAGTTTGGAATATAAAGAAGGTCTCTGACATGGCAGAGAGGAGAAGCTGCTGACACTCAGAAAATGTACCCAGGCTGGGGCCACTCTGAGTCCCTGCCTGTTAAAAACAGTTATTTTGCTCCTTGAGATGCAAACTGGATTTCACAGCTACTGTTTGCTGTAGCTGTTTAAGAGATGGCAGCAAAACAGAAGAGGATAATGTCTGATAAATAAATAGAATTTATTTACTAATAGGTAAATCAGAATTTATTTACTAATAGAGCAATTTACTAATTGCTTTAATGACAGAGATAACCCTTAACAAAAGGTTGTGTCACATCAAACCCTGCATCCTAGAGGTGGCTTTTTCCCTCTTTTGGGTGTTAATACAATTGTGTGGCTTAATGATGCTGTAATGCAGCTGAACAGGTCACTGCTTGGTTTAAAGAGCAGAGGGCTTTTGGCTTGATACAGGCATGAGAAAAATCACATCCAAGTTTGGCTAAGTGTATTTTGGAAATAAATGCTGAAGTTTAATGAAAAAAAACCCAACCAAAACACCATTTATATTTTTTTTCCCCAGTAAATGAGGTCATGCAGCCTGATTGCCCATCTGTTGCCATTCATAAGTATGTTGTTTTTTTAAAGGGCAATATTAAATGGTATTATGTAGTTATTTACTTCTGTATGCCTCTTGGCTTGTCAAGCACTGTCATTGTATTGACCACTGTTCTTAAAACAGAATTTTGTTTAAAATAATATATACCTGCCATCTGGTAGAAAAAATGCAAGCTTCCCACACAACTAAGTGGAGTTGTAGTGCAATATTTGGGATAGCTTGTGTTCTCTGGAATATAGCAGTTGATGACAGGAATCAGCCAGTTATCAGTGGTCTTTGTGCTATTTAATATCTGACACATATGGAAAACATGCTATTTATAATGATGCTATTATGTTATAAAACTAGTTGGGGCACCATCCCTGGAGCTATTGCAGGGGAGGTTGGCCAAGGCTCTGAGCAGCCTGGGCTAGTTGAGGGTGTCCCTGCTCCCTGCAGGGGGCTGCACTAGATGCCCTTTGGAGCTCCCTTCCAGCCCTAAACAGTCTCTGAATCTATGACTGTAATAATTTTGCTTTTAAGAGTTACTTCACCCACAACCATCCCTACACAGTGAAAATGTGTTCAGCTTCATAATTCTAAGTTTCATGGTGCTCAGTCATCAGAGGTCTGTTCTAACAGCAAATGGGGTAGCAAAGGTGTAGCTCTGAGGTTATATTTGTCTTTTGTTTGTTGACTTCTCCTCACCAGAGAGGTATTGGATATTTTATTCTGGAGACTAATCACATCTCCCTTGCTTCAGGCTTTTGGAGAACTCCTTCCACCATCAAAGCAGCTTGGGCAATCTCTGTGTTTTGGCAACACTGCAACTACCCTTGACCATAGAGAGACTTGGAAAGCTGCAGGGAGAGAAGGTTTGCAGGAGTCAGTGGTGCCCAGGAGCAGTTGCCTGTCTCACTCACTCCTTCCCAGGTGTGTGCAGACACACCAGCTCCCTTTTCTGCTAGCTGAGCTGGTATTCCCAGTCAAAAGCCCCAGTCTGCAGGTGCTGCAGAGGAGCCTGCTGCTGGCAGGCAAGGAAAGCTGGCAGAGGAGGAAGAACAGAGACCTTTGCAGAGTGAAAGATGCAGATGTTTGACAGTCCAGAGCAGTTTGGCAGAGAAAAATCTCTTCCTCTCCACTCCCTGGAGGGTGTACAGTTATTTGCAACTCCTAGCTGCTTATGCTGAGGTGTAGTAGGTAACTACTCACCTGGTATGCTCCTCCTCCCCTCCCAGCCACCAGCTCTCCCTGCTTGCTCACTTGCCAGCTGACAGGAGCAGACTTGCTGCCTGCTTTGGTCCCCTTTGGCTGGATCTTCTTCTCAGGCTTCCCCACCCTGGAAAAAGGTTAGTGAGAGTCCATTTATATACCTCTCTTTCTTCAGTTTGTAACTTTTTGGTGTGTTTATCTGCAGGAATACTGGTCCAGAGGATGGCTTATCAGAAAAAAAATAAGCAGCTAAGTTGTTTTGTGTGTGTGTGTTTGCAGAGGAACACAGTGTGATGTTTTACTTTTCACATCCAAGAAAAAAAAAAAGTGTTAGAAACACTGATTAGAGTTCAAAAAACCATTTGGAAGTGTATTAAAAGTATTAATAGTGGTAATTAAGTAGTGTGAGAAGCAGGCAGCATCCTGCAAGATAGGGATGTTTCTCAAAGGAGCTCAGTGGTTTTAAAAACACTTGTTTTCCTTTCTCTGGACTGGGGATATGTGCAGAGAAAGGAAAACTGGATATGGTGGCATGTGTATTGGGAAGGTTAGGAAATGATGTGAGAAGATGGCAGCAAAAAGCAGTTGTTGCATTCAGATGGGTTCTGAGAGGATCATGTGGCCAAATGAATTCACTGTGTCATGTGTAAATGTGAGAATGTTCTCCTGAGCTGCTGCACTTTTCCCACTAGAAACCTGGCTGGGAAATGAGCTTTCTGGGACATCATCCTAGTGCTATTCTCAGGTCTCTTTTTCTTTTGGAAGTCATTTTCTCACCTTCTCAAATTCTGACCTCTTTGCAGCAGGGGGAACTGGTAACACCCATATTTAGGTCACCAAATGCACTGTGCTATGGATGGGTTTGGGTGGGTTCCACCTCCAATCCTTTTTTTTTTTTAGGGGAACAGGGGGTGGGGTTAGGAATTCTAAAACTCTTTTTTGTTTGCAGCAGCAGCATATAACTTTTCTTTGGCTTAGGGCAGCATCTTTTCTTTGACTCGGGAAGTTCTGCTCCTACCAAGAGATAGCTAGAAAGGGAAAATTTTCTTACCATGGCCTTTGAGAAAACTTCAGGTGTGCCAAAAAAATATGTGCTCTGTCTGACCACACAGCCAGCAGCAGCTAGAACAGCTCTGAGATTGCCTAGGAAACTGCAAGATGGAGGAGAGCTTCCCAGCACCCAGCATATACCCTGAGTACCTTGCTGAAGGGCACCAGGTTATAAAGGAGTCTCTCATCTTCGAGCTGGGAACTGCCCAGGAGCAAGCACCCTCCAGGCTCTTCCTTTAGTGCTGGGGATGCAGCTCTCTCTTGCTCCTCAGTTTAAGAAATACCAGATTTATAATTTTCTGGTACAAACTTCGTAGAATCAGAGAGTGTTTAGGACTGGAAGGGACCTCCAAAGGGCATCTAGTGCAGCCCCCTGCAGGGAGCAGGGACACCCTCAACTAGCCCAGGCTGCTCAGAGCCTTGGCCAACCTCCCCTGGAAGAGCTCCAGGGATGGGGCCTCAACCACCTCCCTGGGGAGCCTGTGCCACTGAGCCACCACCCTCAAGGGAAACAACTTCTTCCTGAGATCCAGTCTCAACCTCCTCTGCTCTCATTTCAACCCATTCCCCCTCGGCCTTTCACTGCAGGCCCTTGGAAACAGCCCCTCTGCAGCCTTCCTGCAGCCCCTGCAGGCACTGGCAGGTGCTCTAAGGTCTCCCCAGAGCCTTCTCTTCTCCAGGCTGAACAACCCCAGCTCCTTCAGCCTGTCCCCACAGCAGAGCTGTTCCAGCCTCTGAGCATCTCTGTGGCCTCCTCTGGCCCTGCTCCAGCAGCTCCATGTCTCTCCTGTGCTGAGGGCTCCAGAGCTGGCTGCAGGGCTCCAGGGGAGGTGTGAGCAGAGCAGAGCAGAGGGGCAGAATCCCCTCTCTCCAGCTGCTGCCCACACTTCTCTTGCGGCAGCCCAGGCTGCCATTGGCCTTCTTGGCTGCCAGTGCCCACTGCTGCCTCATGGCCAGCTTCTTTTTAGTTTTGACACTCCCCTGCCTCTGGTTATGATAGAAAAAAACTCTTGTGGGGTATGTGTAGGAACCTGGCTCTGTACCCAGACATACATGCTGGTTTTCTGTCTCTCTCACAGAAGCCAGTTAGGGAAGGCTGTGTTACTGTTGTCTTTTTACAGCTGAGAGCAGGGGAGATTATATATAACTGCATGCCACGTTTTGCCCCAGGAATTCTGTAGGTGTATAAAGGAAAAATACAGTGAGGGGTACTTGAATCCAGGCTGTTGTACTAGGAAGGGTGTCCTGTGGCAATGCACTTGTGGCTTATTGCTTTGCCTCTGGTGTTCATGCATCTCACCAACTGGCTGTCTTCATAAGAAGAAACAGGCAGAGCTGGAAACTAACATGCTTTACCTGGAATTATGCAAGGATCCTGGTGAAACACTTTATTTTTGGTGTGGGAGAGACTTAATTTTTGTGACTGGGATTGTTATGTGCCAAAGTAATGTTGGTAAAGTACTTGTGCCCTGCTGAAGAGGGTGGTTCTGCTGCATGGAGCTCCTGAGGAGGCAATGGGCCAGTGTCTCTCATCCTGTGCCCTTCTGTTTGAGATATTTCTGCTCTTGATGTCATAAAGAATGAATATAGAGCTTTGAAAGAGCATTGTTCTTTAGATTTCTTCATCAGCAAAGGATCATTAACATTTTTCTTTGGCTACAGGAAAGCTGCAGTCATCCACACCTTCAAGTGGTGCATGAGTTTACCTTCTCAGGTAGCAAGCAGAAGCCCACTCAGTGCTGTACCTGAGAACTGATTTGGGTTGCCCTTGGATCAAGGTGTAGACTAAAGGCTCAGACTGAGTTATGGTAGGTGCTGTAACTGTGTGCATCTTCCTTGAGGAATGCAAGGCTTTTTCACTTACTTTCCAGCTCAGGTAAGAGCCCTGGGGCTAATGGCACAGGTAAAGTTCAGCAGATGCCTTGTATCTTCATTATGAATTGACTGCTAAGAGAAAAGCAGGAGTGTTGGTCCATGGGTTGCCTGGTGCTGAAGCCCTGTTTAGCAATGAAATGCAGCTTGAGCTCATTTTCAATGGGAACAGGCTGAATTCGACCAGCCAACACAGATCTAAAGCAGCCCTGCTAAATGCTTGAGGGTTGCCTGACATGTGAGGCTTCTCACCTTTGCTTGAAGTGGATATTTGCCATCACTGTCATGTTCTTCCCATAGGCCAGCAGAGCTGCTGTGTGTTAAGAGGGCTGCAGGATGAGCTGGCTGGGGCAGCTGGTGAAGACAGAGCAGAGCCCCCCAAGCAGCTCATCTCACTTGGGATTGCCATGGGGGAACTTGTGGGAGGAGGAAGAGAAGGCAGAGGTGTTCCCAAGCCACCTCTGTAGTGCCTGCTATACTCTTCCTTCTTCAGCTAGACCCTGCAGGAGCCTCTGGATACAGAGGAAAAAACATGGGAAACTAGGGCTGGGCTGCCTGGCTCTTTTCCAGCTTAGCTTATGGGCAGAAATGCAAGAAGTAGGAAGGATGCTCCCTTGCCTTCCTCCATGGAGGTAGGTGGTGGCAGCAAGCCAGCTGGCTCTGCTTCCCTTCCTTGCCACTGATGTGAGAGAAAAGAGAAGGAGAAGCCTGAAATGTGGCCAGCTGCATGAGGCCTTGGAGCCTGGCAGAAGCAAGCAGAGGGATGGGGTAGGAGCCAGATGCCTTCTGTAAGAGAGAACAAAATTTGCCTGTATGAATTTTTCCCTCTATCTCCTTTCATTCCAGGCTAGAGCTGAGCTGATCCATTTGGGAATTTATTTATTAATTTATTTATTTAAGAAATCAATTTTGTACTATAACATCTTCATGCCAGTTTTGTTTCAAGAACAGCATAGAGATCTTTGCTATCTCATGTCTCATAAGATACCTTATGTTTTCACATCTGTACACTGCCTGTTTCATACAATATATATGCATGCAAATAACTAAATAACTTTTTTTTTTAATGACAAAAATTCCTTGAGCACATTTTAATCTCAATCAATTTTGAGCAGAAAGCTAATGAACTCGTTAGAATGCACAAGCTTTTGCTTCTTGAAAATATTTCCACTTTGTGAAATGGATCAGAATTCATAGTCTGCTGCCAGAGAATTTCTGCTAATCCTCTTAAAGGCAACAGATAAGATTTCAGAATCAGATTATATATTTGTGTTCCACATTAAGAGACCTCCTCAGTTCTGTCTGACAATCAAGAAATCCTCTTCATCAATCCAGGTCCTCCTGTCTGTGCTCATCTCTGTCATCTTGCATGGCAAGTACCTTTTAGAGGCTCTTCATGCACATAATTTTTTTAGTATTTTTAGAAAGCAAGTGTAATTCAGGAAATCAATATTTGTCATACATACAGCATATCATGTTGTTTAATATCAAGTGATGTCATTGTTCATGGTGCTTTGCCTATTACCTCTGTATGCAGCAGAGGGCACTCCATGGTGCTCAGCTTTTAAGGTACAGCAAAAATCTGTGTTTTTTTACTTCATTACCCAGAGAGCAGCCTTAAGAATACTCATCTGAGCTACCATCTAGCATTTTGTTGTGTGCCTGAAATCTAGAGTGATGGCCTGTCAGCAGTTTTGCATGTTTTGGAAAAAATAATAATAATAAAAATTAGTTACAGTCATTTTCTTAGTTCATCTACAGTCATAGAATGTTTAGGACTGGAATTTTCCAATAGACAAATAATCTAAAGTAACATTACTGTATAGAAAAAATTGATATAAAAAGTGTGTGGTTCATTACAAGCTTCATAACCCTACACCAAAAGTATTTTGTATCCCTCCCAACTCTTGAGCACATTCAGCTTGTTTAAAAAGGAATTAAAATAAGGCAAGAGTTAATTGTATTTAAATACAACACATCAGGGATGAAAACATTCTTCACAGGAAGAGACAAGGAACTATTTCTTCTCTGAAGATCATATTGTGCTCAGCTTTTGTGATGCACATTTGTGCATGCAACCTTGGTTATAAATTCCAGTACTCAATAATGCCACTGCTGAATTCTTTCTAGATCAAGAGTGATGCTATCCTCAAAAAATAACTGTTTCAAGTTCCTAGTAGCCACTCTGCCATCAAATCAAGCAAAATCAAGAATGTTGTATAAATCTGTATTACTATTTAAAGGTGATGTAATCATGGGGCATGGGCATGAGGCTTCAGCTTCTAGAAGTGATGCCTACACATGAAAGTTGTTGCTCATCCAGCTACTGCTTGTCACAGCCAAAGTAATTCTGGGGAGAAATAAAAAAGAAGGGGGGAGACACAGACTGCAAGAGGAAGGTATGAATGCCACCTTATTCTTTCCTGTCAGTGCACAGTTGGCCTCTCTGGGAGGCTGGATATTGCTGTGGATTGGGGATTGCTGGGGACTTACTTCTATTTTAATGGTCTTATAATTGAAATTTCAAAAAATGAAGCTGCTAAAAGCTGTTCTTGTGCAAATGACTCACAAATGTGAAGTAGTTTCAGGTGCCTGACAAACTGCACTTGCTTGGCTATCAGGATATAAATCATAGCTATAAACCCACGCCTGTGGAAGATTTCTGCTGGATTTATTCAGATTGCTTGCAAGCAGCACTTAAGAATGTGCTTTTAGAAATGTTTTCAATGCTGCCTTATCTCTTTTTTTTTTTTTTTTCCCCTGTTGTAGAATAGCTTATTAAAATGAGATTAATTGAATAATTGCAATATTCTTATTTCCTCCCCCGACCTCCCATATTCTCTCAGTTCCACTAATAGATCTCCAGTTTGCAGCATGTTAGAATAGTAGGTTGAATAGTTGCTTTCTTTCATGTCTTCTCTTGAGAGTCAAGGTATTTGAGCAGGTTACAAATGTTATCTTCGATTCAAATGATGAAAATGTAGAATTCTGGACTGTATTAATGTGTGCTCACTGCAGGAGTCTGGTCTTCTCTTCCACAAGAAAGGCATCCAGTCCCAGCAGGGAATTACAGCATCCCACACTTGCATCTCCATGCAGCAGAGCATTGCCAGCATTAGAGACCCCAGCTGGAATCCTGTGTCCAGTGCTGGGCACCCCAGGTCAGAAAAGACAGAGATTTACTGGAGGAGTCCAGCACAGGGCACCAAGATGCTGAAGGGAGTGGAGATCTCCCTGCTGAGGAGAGGCTGAGAGAGCTGGGGCTCTTTAGCCTGGAGAAGAGGAGACTGAGGGGGGAGCTCAGCAGTGTCTGTCAATATGTTGAGGGCAGTGTAGGGAGGATGGAGCCAGACTCTGCTCAGTGCCATCCAGTGACAGGACAAGAGGCAATGGGAGTCAGTTGGAGCACAAGAGGTTGAGGGGAAACACAAGGAAAAACTTGTTGCCAGTGAGGGTGGCAGAGCCTGGCAGGGGCTGCCCAGGGAGGTTGTGGAGTCTCCTGCTCTGGAGACATTCCAGCCCCCCCTGGATCTGTTCCTGAGTGACTTGGTCTAGGTGCCCCTGCTCTGGCAGGGGGGTTGGACTAGATGATCTTCTAGCTCCCTTCCAACCCCTCACATTCTGTGATTCTGTAAAGGCTCAACATCTTTGAAAGGAGTCTGTCATTTAATCACACTGGAATCTTCCTAACCCTGCACCAGTGGGTTTTACTGAGCTGGGGGCTCATACTGACCCAGCGGCAGCTCTCTCAGGGCTTTGAGCAGGAAGATGAGGTGCAGGACCCTGATGGGACCTTTCCCTGCCTGAGGAGGGTTCATCTTCCCCGCATCTGCCAGCGAGAGCTGGGTGCAGAGCAGGGTGTGGAAATGCCAGGGGGTACCAAGATGCTGTGGATGCCCAGAGCAAGCAGGCACTAGCTCCTGGTGGGTGGTGCAGGCTGCATTTTTGCCAGCCTCTGGAGGAACAGCTTTTCCCTTGGGTGGGTTTTGCTGTGGCTGGCTGGGCTGCATGGGCTTGGAAGAGAGCTCTCAATGTGTGCTCCAAGGTTTGATCTACATCACTTTAATCATCCCAAACAAGCCAGTCCTGTCCACATGCAAATAATAAGTGTTCAACTATGTCATCCTCTTGTGTTTCATTTAACAATTTCCTCTCTTTCTTAGTTTGGGAACTGCTGTGTCTTACAAGAGTCAGAAACAACCACCTGCTCAGAGTTGTCCCTTTTGCTGCAGCCAGTTTATTTGTCTATTTGTGGATGCAGTTTCAGGATTTCACATCCAAGCCACAAGTGGTTGCTGGGACCAGTGGGATGGTCTAGAGGCATGCCCACTGGCAACTGGGCTGAGGTGAGGCAGAATGAGTTTTCAGATGTAAGCTGATCACAATGTGAGCCTGGGGCTGGTGGGGCTTCCTGGTATAGGTGAAAGGTTTTGGTGTGGTAATGAGCCCTGTGAGCAGGCTTCATTCTTCTTCCTGCCTTCAAACACTGCTCCATTAAAAGTCTATTTTTTCCTGTGCCATTCATCCAGAAAAACTGTTTTATCATAAATTTGAGGGGAAAAAAAAATCCTTTTAATTATTTTTTCAGGGGATGTTGTACAGATAGCTTAGAAGTGAAGATAAGCATAAGGTTGGGATCAATTTTATCCATGTGTCTTAAAGCAGATTTTCTTCTTTTGTTTTTGTTTTGGCTTTGTTTTGGGTTTTTTTTTTGGTTGGTGGTTGTTGTTTTGGGGGAGGATGCTGAAGCCCAGTGGCCACAATTGCCACAAGTGGCCACAATTGGTGGGACTTGGGACTTCTTTGAAAAATAAATTTAAAAACATCATCCTCTTCACTATGAAGATGGAAGCAACTGAAATCACTGGACAGCTTTTACAAATGGAAAGCACTAAATTGTGTGCTTCTGTTTAACTAGCTTTATATCCCCTCAAGTGCAAGGTGGCTCTTTCAGTTGCTTATATTCCAAGCTACAGAAATGCTGTAAGTATATTCTGTAATTAATAGATCACACTGTCATGTGATCTATTCAAACAATCTACCAAAAAATGTCTTGCTCTTTTTGGAGGACTCTTGCCAGTGCTGCCTGCTTTCAATCCTGTCCTCACTGAAGCTGCAGTACAAGAACATGGTGCAGCTTTTGCTAAGCAGGAAAAGAATGTAAAACTCTTTGTGCATAAAACATGGGCTAGGAGGTGATTACCAGCAGCCTGTCAGTTGTGAGGCTGTTCACCACAGCTGAGGGCAGTAGCATGACTGGAACTGCAGACAGAAAAGATTTTCTGGTGGTTTTAAATGCTTACACATTGACCTTCCTTCCTGATTTTCAGCTGCTAATCTGTCAGCTAATAGATTTGAATTCTTTTCCCAACACTGTATTTGTAATTGGATTTTATGTGCTTGGAAAGACTGCATTATTATTTCTATGCCCAGAAGATAATGAGAACAACTACAGAGAAGATAAAAGAGAACAATTCTAAAGAGGTGGTGAGGTGATCTAAGAAGAATCTGTATTTTCAAGGATGGTTCATAGGACAGGGCTTCATATGAATTACTTCCCTGCCCTGGAGTACCTGAGCTACTTCTGTCCTGTCTCCAAGCCAGGAAGCAGGGCAGCTGTAACTCTGTGATCCCGTTTAACCCTTGATGTGTGTAGGTATCAGCATGTACCATGTACATAATATATATATAAAATATGTAATATAACTGCTGCTAACATAAGGAATGTCTCTTCTTTGAAACTATATTAGTAAATAAACAAGTTTAGCCCACGTAAGTCATCAGACCAAGAGTGATAACTCATTGGCCATCTGCTTCTCTCTGCCACATTATTTTCCTTGCCTGCTTTTCAGACATAAAAACATATCCCAGAGTGTCAGCTTGCCATCTCCAGGTGGTTCAGTTGTTGCAGTCATCCTTGGGATGGCCATGAAAACCATGTTATCCAAGATAAAAGCTGATTTCCAGAAAAACCAACCAAACCATGAACTCCTACATAAATGCTGAAGAATATCCAGTTTGTCAGAACAGTTTTGTTACTGGAGTTACTTCTTTTTAATCTACAATCAGTAATGACCCTTTTTGGTAAATGTGGATCACTGCCTTGTACAGGAAGATGCTGAAACGTGAGTAAACATAATTAAGTTCCTTTAGGAGCATTACCCAATAACTTGCCTCCATCACAAGCAGGAGAGAAGATCCTGCTTGTAGTACCTGTAGTAATTTGTACTCACATTGCTGCTTATGTCACTATAACTGACTCTCACACTGAGTTTTGGAAAGGACTTGTGCAATTCTTTCCATTAAAGGTGTGTGGTGTAATTATTTTTTTTCCCTTTCTTTGTGAGGGCAAAGAGAGTTCAAACAGTTTTCACAATTTGTTCTTTTTTACCACTGAGTTTTCTCACAGTTGCTAAGCTCAGGTCTTTTATCTTAAACATTATTTCAAGAGTCACAAGGTTTGAATTTCTCACCTAATTGCTCCAGGGGTGGTGGAATATTGTTATTAGAAGACAGATATGGTGAAATTTGTGTTTCTAGCCATGTCTTCTCACAGTCTATTTGTTCTGAAATCAATTTGCACTGATTTTCAGGGTGTAGCAATTAGGAAGAATGAAGTGGTACAGATAAATAGGAATCTGTTCCCTCTGAATCAAAAATTTTAACATTTTTGAAGCAGCCTCCTCAGTATCTCAGTTTGCTAAGAGGAATCTGTGTTACTGTAGTTGTGTGCTCAGGGATCAGTTTTTCTGTTTGGTTTGTTGTTTTTTTTTTTATTTTAAATAACAAAAAAGTAAAACGTCTTGAAAACTCTAACTGGTTACACAGAAACAAGAAGTAGAGCTAAATATTTAAAGTAATTGTTGATAGTATAGTTACAAAAATAAAAGATTCTTTTATAATGTTAGTGTTGTATGCCTCAATAAAAATAACAAGTCTTGCTCAACAGAAACATGTGATTTTCAAAAAATATATAAATACTGATTCATCAACATTCCTTTGCAAATAATGGGTGGTCAGTTGCTTTAGTTGAGGACAGAGGGCTAGTAATTTTGTTTCATACTGATTTTTTTTTCCCTTTCCAGGACAAGCTAGGCAGGCTGACTGGATTTGCTGTTGGAAGCACTGTGGGTTGTGGCCTGAACTGCATCTGGGAGTCCCTGCTTCTGACTCCTGGGAAATCCTGAGGACCTGGTGTCCTCTAACAATGAGAGTCCAGTGCAGGGTGACTTGGTCTGGGTGACCCTGCTCTGGCAGGGGGGTTGGACTAGATGATCTTCTTCCAACCCCTCACATTCTGTGATTCTGTGATACTCACCTTCCAGGGTTCCCCTGTGAATGCTTTTTTAGCTGCACCGTTTGCTGAGACCATGGCACAGGTTAAAGATACTTGGAGTTTGTTCTTGCTTGTTTTAAAGGAGTAAAGAGTCCAACAGACAGACAGAGATCACTGCGTATCTTGCATTGATTCCTGATATAAAAAGTGAGGTTCGAATACAAGGAACATTATTGCCTGCTGGGTATTTGTCCAGCAGTACCTCCTCTCCAGTGTACTTCAAAGGCCTAAAGAAGGGTATTGGGGCAGGGCCTTTGTTTCAGATGACCCCTGTCTTGCAGCCAAGAAGGCCAATGGCAGCCTGGGCTGCAGCAAGAGAAGTGTGGGCAGCAGCTGGAGAGAGGGGATTCTGCCCCTCTGCTCTGCTCTGCTCACACCTCCCCTGGAGCCCTGCAGCCAGTTCTGGAGCCCTCAGCACAGGAGAGACATGGAGCTG
>VYZU01074513.1:97559-111450 GCA_013401355.1 Ceyx cyanopectus | reverse complement strand
ATATATATATATATATACACCTCAACCATATTGTGCTCTGACACATAATTATAATATTTCAATTGAGGAAAAATAAGCCTATGAAATGGAATCTGGGACCCTTGAGTTTTAACAGTGTATTTAGCACTCATGTCCTACAATCTTTTGGGCCAGTTTCATCCTTTTCTTTTTGCCATTTTCCATCTAGACAATGGGGACAGACCTGCTTAGCAGCTAGTGGGAGTTTATGAAAATCAAATGCAACAGATACCCACAGTAATATGTGTTTTCTCACTTAAATAACATAGAAGATTTTCAGAAGTTAAGATTTTTAACTGCTTATCCAAATGCTTTTAGGATCCCCAGGAATTTGGGCTAAAGCAGAGTTGTGATGGAAAGCTTGAACACCTAAGAATCCTTTGCAGTGTCTTATATGCACCTAAGAATTTTATTTTATTTTATTTTATTTTATTTTATTTTATTTTATTTTATTTTTATTTTATTTTATTTTTTATTTTATTAATACATAATGTTAAATCAATGCCTTTGAAATGGCTATTATTATGTTGCCAATTCCTGATAAGGAATTGTTAGCTTAAGAGAGGGGTGAGTTGCCTATTTTTGGTTCAGTTCAAGCTTTTTTCCCTGAGACCACTATGGTCTATTCACTCAAGCCTGACCTTTCAATCTAGAAATTCAAGAAAGAGATGCTATCTGTTGGACTTTAAATACCAAATGGTAAAAATAAATGCTTTATCTGCTTCTCAGCAAAAAAAAGCTTATGAGTCAATGCTTTCCCTTTGTTAAAAAAAACAACCCAACAAACAAACAATAAAACCACCACAACAAAACAGCTGGGGGTGAATACAAAAAAAAAATGTTGTGATACCATCTCTTTTTCCTCTTTGTCATCCATAGCATGTGATCAGATTCCCATCAGTTCAATTCCTGCTTGGAAGAGGTATTTTTCCTTATTCCTAGCAAGCTGCATCAGGATACTTCCAAACTCTTTTTTACAATGACTTTACCAATGTCTGACAGGTGGGCAAAAATATTTGTAAAATAAAGCAGAATCTCCCTGAAAGACAAAGGAAATTGGTCTTCCCTGCCCCTGTTGGACCTGTCAGAATAAACAGCATATTTTTACTTATTTCAAATTGTGCTTGTAAAGGTGCTGTGCTGTTATTCACCAAGCAGCACAGCCATTTGTAGCTGAGAAATCTTCTTTCCCTTCCCTGCTCTGACACAGCCATATGAATCAGACATTTATTTTCTTCTATTAAAAAAGTGAAAATGTAATTAAAAATGTCTAAGAACGAAGTGATGTGGGGTTTGTTGTTTTTTGTTTGGTTTGTTTGTTTGTTTTTTTTTAAAGCACTCAAATTTTAGCTTTCAATTCATATGAGAAAAATTCTTTTATTTCAGTTTGGCCATCGAAGCAAAAAATCAATTACACTCACAGTTCTAGCTCATTTAAAAAACCAAAACAAAACAGCCAAAACTTCAAACTTGGTCTTTAATTATATATTTGATTTATTCCAGTAACAACACTAGACTTTAAACAACTCAAGAGCAGGAGAAAACTTGCTCTGAATTCCTCTCTTCAAAGAGAAGAACTCCCTCAGATACCATGTTGGAGACCATTAAGTAGAAACCAAACAAGGTAACTATGAGAAGTTTTAGCTGACCACAGGAATACTGTCTCAGCACTGAGAGGAGGCCTCTAAAATTGATTTTAGACCCATCTCCCCACATTTCTGGAGGGCAAATTGACTTTGCAAGATACGTTTCTTATTCCTCTCATTCCCTCCTCCCTAAGTGAACTGTGAAAACAACTTTTTGTAGTTGTAGCAGCAAATTATTATTCATTTAAAACTACCACCCAATGAAAATACATCCTGTTTTCTGTGCCCAAGACCATGAGCCAGTCTGATTCCTACAGTAAGTACAGATATCATGTGTTAATCATGTGTACTGTACAACTCTTATGACAATTCCTGCAAGTGTACAAATTAAATCAATTAAAATCACTTGAAAGACTTCAATGGGCTGACACTGGTTCATTAGAGCACAGTAAATTGCTTGATAAGAATTAGGATATATGTGCTTTATCCAACAGTTACAGAGCTACCCCGTTTGGGGTTTTATTTCATACTAACTAGCTCTGAAGTGAGACTCAAAGATTTTTAGTGGGGAATAATTATGCAGAAAGGCAGTTTAAGGATCACTGTGTATATAATAGAATATATATATATATATAAAATAATAGAATCTGTGGTCTTGTTTGTTGTCCACCCTGCCCTGTTCTGTCTTTCTACTTCTTGACCTCACTTTTCCTCCTCATTGCTTGTTCCTATTTGTCTCATCTCACATATTTTTTAACAGAATAGTTTGATATCTGGGGCTATGTCTAGACTCAGAGAAAGTTGAGTTCAGCTGTAGGTTGTAGTTCTGTTGTGAAGTTATATATGGACAACTATATTCAGCTGTTTCTTGACAGCTGGAAATGCACAGCCATCATTCAGGCAACTTTCAGACAGTGGAATGAGTTTACACTCCTGGCTAGAATTTAATTTTCTTTTATATCTGGTAATTCAGGTATGTGCTTTAGGTTGGACTTAGGTAGTGCTAACCAATCTGTCCCACCCTCAGCCTTCAATGAGAGAAGTTCTAGAAGTTCTCCCTTCCATTTCTCTGGTCTGAGGGTGAAAACATGATCTGTAATAAGCTTTGCATAGGCTGATGAGTAAATTGTTAGATGAGTAAGTTGCAGATGGAAAATACATTTGATTTTTATGACTGGAGTTCTAGGCCAGCCTTATTGCTCTTCTGTTGCTAAAAGTGTACAACATATCAATGGCTACATCATTCCAAATGGCTTTTCAGCTGAAAGGAGATGAGGCTGATGAATGAGAAAGGACCCTGTAAGATTGAATTTTCTTCATTCACAATGGGTTTCGTTCACTTAATTTCTACTTCTCTGAAAGGGATGGCTGTGTACAAAACCCTGAATCATTCTCCAGTGTGTGTTCTGCCCACAGCAGTATAGCCAGGTGGGTCCTCAAGTGATTAACCCAAAGTTGTGCAGCAAGGCAGCAAAAGGTGAATGTCTTTAAAGTCCATCACAGAATGTGAGGGGTTGGAAGGGAGCTAGAAGATCATCTAGTCCAACGCCCCTGCCAGAGCAGGGGCACCTAGACCAAGTCACCCAGGAACAGATGCAGCTCCCCGGCAGCAGCCACGGCCAGGAAGGACGGAGGGACGGAAGGGAAGGGGCGGGAAAGGAGGCGGGGCAGAAGGGGGCCGGGTTCCCCGCGGTGCCCGGGGCTTTGTACGCGGGTGCCTGCGAGCGCAGCGCCGCACGGGGGAGCGCGGAGCCCGGCGGGACTAGCATGAGCCCAGCTGGCGGGGCGGCAGCAGCTGCTGCTCTCCTGGCGGCAGAGCGGAGGGAGGGCGGCGGGCGGGCCAGGCAGGCGGGGAGCGCAGCCAGCGCAGCCAGCGGGCTTTCCCCTGGCCTCGCCCCCAGCGCCGTCCGCCCCTAGCGCGGAGCCGGCGGCGGTGCAAGCGGCGGCAGTTGGGCTGGGCCATGGCGAGGGGCAGCGCTGCCGGGGCCTGGGGGCCGCTGCCGCCCGCCTGCGAGCCGCGGGCCTGAGAGGGGGCGGCGACGGCGGGAGGGTCGCGGCTGCTTTCGCCGGTGCCGTGGCCGGGAGAGGCGCCTGCGGGCCCTCCCCCTTCCACCTCCTTTCTCTTTCTCCTCCTCCTCCTCCTTCCCCTGCTCCTCCCGCCGGGCCGGGAGCCGCCGCCGCAAGGCTTTTGAGCGCCGGGCGCGCTGCGGTCGGGGTCGCAAGCGGCGGCCGCGGGGTTTCCCTCGCTCGTTCGGGCCTTTTGTGTGGCGGGTCACAGTTGGCTAAGCACGGCCGGGCTGAGGCGGGCCATTGTTCGGGATCACCGCGCTGCCCAGCTGCACATCTCTCATCGTCCGTCGCGTCCGTCCGTTCCCCCCACCCCCCCATCCCTTCCCCTCCCCCCAATGCCCCCGTTTTGGGGTTGTTTTTTTTCCGTTTCTTCGGTTTTTTGTTTTCCCGAGAAGCCCCGTAAGGTGCCTTTTTCCCTCCACGCGAATCTGGGAGCTGGAAGCCGGAGCGATTGCAAATGAAGTGTAATGCATTGTGGGACGTGTGTAAAATCGGATCATTCGAGGGGGAAAAAAAAGAGGAAAAAGGAAAGGCAGGGCCCTGCGGCTGGCTGCCGGGGACGGGCAGCGGCGGGATGCGGGCAGCCGGTGCCCCGGCGGTAGCCGCGCTGGGCTGATGCCCCGCAGGCAGGGTGCGGGGAACCGCGAGGCCTGGCCCGCGCTGCGGCGGCGGGATTAGGCTCGGGCATCCTCAAGGATGAAGAAGACGCGGAGTACGACCTTGCGGCGGGCATGGCCTAGCTCCGACTTCTCTGACCGGGCCTCGGACCGCATGAGGTCCCGCAGCGAGAAGGACTACCGGCTGCACAAGCATTTCCCCCCGGCTTTCCTCGCCCAGGCGTCGCGGGGCTACATGACGGCAGGTTGGTACCGCGATCGGCGTGTGCGGGATGCGTGGCTGGATGTGGCGGTGAGTACAGAGGGGGAGGCTGAGACCCGGAGCGAAGTTATGACGAATAATGAACAAAAAAAAATAATATATATATATATAAAAAAAAAATAGCGTACATCCACCATTTTGTACCTCTGCGAGATTCAGTGCGAGGGCCTCGCAATATGGTGTGAAATTGATGTAGGGGAGAGAGTCGGGTCTGTGTTTTGGAAGGGCAGCTAAAAGCGACTGGGTGTATAGAGCGTGGAGCCCCCGCTCCGTTTGTGCGTGAAAAAGCATGTGCTGGGGATTTGCTGCCTCATCCTTTCGCCTGGAAATGCAGGGAATTCTGCTCGGCTCACCGGAGTGCTTTTCCATTTTGGAAGGCAGGGTCACCTGTGCCTGCAGATGCTCTCCCCTTGTTGCAGGCTCTGGCGTTCAGCATCTGCTGCAAAGCGCTGGAAAGGCGTTTGCACCGGTGGCTTTTCGAGGTGCAGAAGGAGGAGAGCAGAGCCGTGGGTGTGGGGGGACACGCACGTGTGTCTGTGCGTGTGTTCTGCCCATTGCACCACCGTGGGGAAGAGGCACAAACACAACAAACCCCAGCGCGGGGGAAGGCGGCGATTTGAGGCTCGGCCTCCGACCCGGTGCTGCTGCGATTTTGGAAAGCTCTGCGCTCTTGATGGATGCTGCTTCCTCCTGAAATGCCTTTTCATAGCCTTGGGATTCAGGCGTTTCCTAAACAGCCGAAAGAAGGCTTGGGAAGATGCTGGTGGGGAGAGGAGAGGGTCCAGAAAATCCTGGGAAACCTCCTTTGTTGTTGTGCTGCTTATTGTGGTGATCAGCCAACATTTCATTACTCTGATGGCAAATTCCCATTTGTCACGAAGGCACGTTTGCCCTCCAGTGAGCTTGAGTAGGCAGATTCCTTTAAAGGAGAAAAAGTAGAGGGAGAAAAATGAAGGTATTTATTATGCATTGCTGAAAACACTTCCAGCCTCTGCCCCGTCCCCCCTTATTCCTGCTGCAGGATTGTGGTTATCAGTTACAGGCTCACTTTGCTGTATTTGGCCCTAACATCTCTCTTCAGTGGGATTGGTTTCTCATGTTTTCAAAATGCCTGGTTGGTTCTTTAATGCCTGAGCAGAAGGGAAATAATAGGCATTTTCTTGAAAAAAATCTAAGGTATTCCGTGCTGTTTTTCCCTTTCCTGGGAAGGGGATGCTACATATTGAGAGGAAATGACAAGGATCATTTATGTTTCAACAGCTGAAGAGGAGAAGGGTGGTCATGGTGTTGGAGGGGTGGTTTTCTTTTATTGGTGTGGCTGGGAGGCCAAAGCTTGTTTGTACTGTGAATATTTTTATTCTGCATGAGCATCCTGATGCTCCCACTGTCAGATCTGCTGTGCCAGTTCTGTTCAAGTTGGTGCTTTAAGGCCTTTTCTTTCAGGGTGGAAGGCTGTGTTTGAAAGAGGAGCTCGTGTGAGCATTTGACACCAAGTGGTGTGGTTTTTCTACTTGTTTTTAATTCTTCAGGGAAGCAGTCTGGCTCTGAAAAAGCTTGATTTTTTTTGGCAAGATTGGTACAATCCAGTCAGTTAAATGCCAGCACTCTGCAGAATCAGATGTCTGTCACCTTGCATGATTTGGCTCATACCTGTGTCCTGGGTGGGAGGCATGGATTTATAATCTGCTAAATAATCTGCTATAAAAGTTTTGAGGAGATCTCCAGCTCCCCAGAGTGCAGGTTTTATGAGTATACAGCTCATTGATATCAATTATAACTGAGGAAAAATGACAAATGTTGTGTTTAATTTGTGTAATTTGCTAAAGTCTTTGGAAGGAGAATAGATTGAAAATTAAAATCAGTAAATATTGGTTTAGTTTGGTTGTTGTGGCTTGCTCTTGTGTTTGTTTGTTTGTTTTAAACCAACTGAACAATGACAGCTTTTAGCTGAAAATGCAGTTGTTCTCTCTTGATATTTTCCATATCCATTTATTTCTAAGGGATCATTATCTGCTTCCTTACAAATATCAGTTTTGAGAGGAATGGCTACTGCATCTAAACACTTCCCACTGTTAGAAGGAAATTCTTCTCACAGGAAATCTATAGGAGAAGTCCTCTGGTGTAAAAGTTGTGGGTATCAGGAATACAAATACTTTCTTTGTCACCCAGAACGTTGGAGGGGAGAAAGTGCCTGGAAACACTTGGGCTTTTCAGCTGGCTGCATTCTGTTTATCCAACTGCTTAACCTCATCACCATTAGTATTGTTGGGGTTTTTTTTCTTTAATTAAATGCTGTATTGTTTGGGATGGGGGTGGAGGGTGGGAAAGAAACCTTGGGGTTTCATCTCAATTACTCTGCTTAGGGAAATAGGAAAAAGCAGGCAAACAGCCTTCCATAATCTGCTAAAAAGCTTGAAATATTAATATTTGAAATATTAATATTGAGTGTGCCTGGATGGGGTGTAGAGAATTGTACATTATATATATTTCAGCACAGAGAAATACTGAGTAATGCTGTTGCAGTCAGTGCCCTGGTGTTTTATTTGGGGAAAATCTAGTCTCTGAGCAGAACCTTGTTGATGATGGAATTGCAAACCTCATGCCAGGAAGGTTTGATATTTGCTTGATGAGAAGCAGCATTGGTGGCTGGCAGGTTTTCAATACTTGGCAAAAAGACTGCCCATAATGATGGAAAATGGATGCAGATGCAGCTCATCTGAAATTTCAGGTTTGCTTGACAGATGAAGGGAGATGGAAGTAAGGAGGGTGTTTAGAAAATCACACATTTTTACTGCTGAATAATCTCTTGATACGTGCTATTAAATCAGATGTACTCCAGGGTTTCTTCAGGCCTCCTAGCAACCACTAGGTTCAAAGGCCATGCAAGGAGTTCATTGTTCCTCTGGAATATTAATTTCCCCGTGGAGGAATGACTTGGAGGAAAAAAAAACCACTGAAAAAATACTACAACAATGTCAAGCTTTGACTGTACATGAAAAGAGATGCTGAAAAGTTTGAAGCCAATAAATTCATACATGTTACTGAAAAGGGAGAAATACACTTAATTTTTTTTTTTATAGATTGCTGCTTAATTGAAGGGAAAAGAAACTGTATGAAACTGCCAAGCAGGATAAAACTTAATTAAACTTACGAGGACTCCAAACAGTCACAAAATAAATTGTCTAGCCTTTCAAATCTTGGAAGCTTTTTGCCTTTTTTTTTTTCTTTTTCCTTCTTTCCCTCCTAAATAACAAAGACAAATCTTGGATTTTGTTTTAGGAGAGAGGGGAGCTGCACCCTGTGGTTGACCCAGCTGTTAAATGTTACCAGAGCTGAGTAGTGCTCTGGAAAGAAATTATTATATTTTTTTTCTGCAGACCTTCTCAAGCTACTTTAGTTGAAGTTCTTGGTGTTGCAGGTAATGTGTGAGTTTAAGCTGGGGTGGTGTAGGGTAACAGCCCAGCACACACAGCATGAAGGAATGTCTGAAGAGCTTTCTACCATGGTAAAACTAATCCCAGAGCATACTTATTTGAAGATTACCTTCTGAAAAAACCTGCAATTACTTTATTGCTCTTTGCTATAAAATTTCTTTGCAGAGGTTTCAATGCTTCAGAGTTGAAGGGGAAAATTTGGTCTTAGTGTTGCCCTAATGTTGCTGGAGTTGGGTTACCAAGGTGAAGCAGAAGGGAAAGGAGAGAAGAATTTAACACTGCTCTCCAACTGATGCTATCTGTGTTCCAGATAAAATGTGAGAGAGGGAAAGGTAGAATTCTCTGTTAAAAGGATGTTTGTTGGCAGCTCTAGAACTGACTCTGCAGCTCCCTAGAACAGTTAAGAAGGATCTTGGGAGCCATTCAAGCAAACTTGAGTACCCTGGATATTTTTGATTATTTTTTTTTAAGCTTAAACCTGTAATAAAAATGAGTATTTGGAGATAACCATGTATGATCTGAAAAACTGCATTTAATTTAATTGAGAAATGACAGCTAGATGCAAAGCCTTGAAGCTCATTGTGTTCTCTTAACTCAGTTGTCTCAAGAAATATGTTCTAGCTTGAAAGTAACTGTATTGTAATTAATATTTAATGGGATAATCAATATTGCATCACCTTTTCCTCTTGCTGTGGTATTAAGAAACACCTTCCAATTAATCTGCTTAACAGTAATGTGATCTCTTGGCTTTCCTGTATCCTGAGGAGTTGCAGGCTGCCCTAGACCAGACCCTTTACTGGGACAGTAAAGCAGCCTGTGGGTGTCAGTGGCCAGCAGAGTGACTGGTTTCACTGGGACAGAAGCCTAGGCCCCCCATAAACCTCCCAGTTGTTATAATGGGAGAAGTTTGCTGAGGGGGGCAGGAGGTGTCTCCTCCAGCAGTTAACATAACTGTTAACTTTTTACTGGTACCAGTTTGGCTCTTTCAACTAAGTTTGTTTTCATTTCCACCCACCAGTACCCTGTTGTTCTTAATCCCCCTTCTTGGCTGGGAACAATCATCAGGTGTAAGAGCAACTGCTGTGGTTTAGCCCTGGAGAGCAGTTCACTGCAGACACAGCTTTAGCTCTGCCTCTTGGCTCCTGCTCTGTCTCCTCTGCTTCAGCCTGTGCTGAGCCCTGAAGGGTCACTCTCTTCATTTACTTCAGGGATTCTTGCTTGCTTTTCTCACTTGGGAAGCTGCTCCTGGGCTCACTGTGCATTCACAGATTCACAGATATTAGGGGTTGGAAGGGAGCTAGAAGATCATCTAGTCCAACCCCCCTGCCAGAGCAGGGGCACCTAGACCAAGTCACCCAGGAACAGATCCAGGGGGGGCTGGAATGTCTCCAGAGCAGGAGACTCCACAACCTCCCTGGGCAGCCCCTGCCAGGCTCTGCCACCCTCACTGGGAACAAGTTCTTCCTTGTGTTTCCCCTCAACCTCTTGTGCTCCAACTGACTCCCATTGCCTCTGGTCCTGTCACTGGATGACACTGAGCAGAGTCTGGCTCCATCCTCCCTACACTGCCCTGAACATATTGACAGACACTGCTGAGCTCCCCCCTCAGTCTCCTCTTCTCCAGGCTAAAGAGCCCCAGCTCTCTCAGCCTCTCCTCAGCAGGGAGATGCTCCACTCCCCTAATCATCTTGGTGGCCCTGCACTGGACTCTCTCCAGTAAATCTCTATCTTTCCTGAACTGGGGTGTCCAAAACTGGACACAGTACTCGAGGTGGGGTCTCACCAGTGCAGAGTAGAGGGGGGGGAATTCCAGCTACTTTGTGCCCCTGTCCTCTGCAGCATCCCCTAGATGGAAAAACAGGACCCTCCACCTCATCCTTTCCTTTGGAGGAGGTCTGAGTGTGCTCTGGCTTGGTCCACGTTCATGGACCAGCCACTTTTGTACAGTTTCCAGCTCATTTTTTTTCCTCTGGTTTCCTCCCTAAAAGAATACAAGAGCCAGTCTATCCTTCTGTACCCTGGTTTTCAGTTCTGGGCAGTGTTAACAAGTGCTGTGCCCTTGCCCATGTCCTGGGCCACTGCCTCAGTGCCTGATGCTTTGCCACCAGAGATCCAGGGTGGTGAATCCATTTCTAGGTATGGTTTGGTTGTTTTGGGTTGGGTTGTTTTTATTTTTTTGAGGGATTCCTGTGATGGAAGTGATCAGTTTCATGCAGCAGACATCATGATTAGCCTGCTGAAGATAGGGGAAGCTCCTCTTTCAGGAATAAAGGGCTTCAGAACACAGTGCTGCTTCATCACAAACAGCTCCCAGTTTTTCACAGGTGCCTTTACTGGCAAGGTTTGATAAAGCTGGAGAGTGTTGAATATCTTGCCATTTTGGAATTGAATAGCACCCCTGTCTTCTCAAAATGCAGCCTCCCTGTTGGAGGAGGCTGAAATGTGAGAATTTTGCAGATCACCTTGGTTAGCTCAGTGACCTGCTCAGTTGTGAGCAACAATAGGCCTTAATTTGGATGTAGGAGAGCTCACCCCAGAGTAAATGTGACATGTAAAATGTTCTTTGTGCAGTTTATAAGAGGTTTAAGTACAATCAAGCAAGAAGAAAATGGTATTTTTCTCAGCACACTGTAGAAGTCCTGCAAAAATTAGGGGTTTGTTTTCAGTGTTCTGGGGAGTTTCTTTAGTGCAACTCTGCTTCATGACCCATAGCAGGTTGGAGAATCTCTGTGAGCATCATTGAAACTGAATCAACATCCTATCACCTAAACTCTGGGCTGTAATTCAAGTAAAGCAGTGCTGAAAATGATCCAGATATTATTAGTCTTGGCATCCCCTGAGCATGCTTTAACCTGTTTGGAAGAGGCCAGGCAGTATTCAAGACATGATCAAAAATTGTCAGCTAATTTACAACTTGCTTCTAAATCACTAAATACAATATACAGTCATTTCTAACTAATACAATATTAATTATAACATTTTTTTTTTTCTTGAAGAGCATGAGACATTACATTGCTTTAAATGATAAAGCTACCATTAAATTATCAGAAGTGGATATTTGATGGCTTTGGTGGAGTAGATGTAAATCTGAGCCTAGAAATAGGGGTTTGCCCTTTGGAAGAAGCAACTGATGAATACTTCATGCAATTCTGGCTAACTTTTGGGTTTCATTTTCACCAGAAAAAGGAAAAAGAGTAGTAATTATTGAAACTAAGACCTGAACTTAACCAGAAGACATTCAGATACAGGTCTTTTTTTCCCCTAGGCAGGTTAAATATGAGGACAAGAAGCATAAAAGAGGGTTAAAAGCTTCTCTGAGAGTCTCAGGAAACAACTGTGTGCTTCTGTACCTGTTGCAATAATATGTGGTGTGAAGACCAGTGGAAACCAGTGTAGTTCTGGGGAAAATACTTGATTGTTGAAGCGAAAAAGCTCTCCCAGACCAGCCTTTTTTGTTCCCAAGCACCTACCTGTATCTGAGGGGGGTGTGAATATTGTTGGTAGCTACTGGCTTGCTAATTTCATCATCTTCATCCAGTTGGCTGCTCTACTGATGCTGTTCTGCATCTCACTTTGGGATGACATCTAGGTGCTGAAATTATCTTGCTCAAATAGACTGTGGAGGAGAGGGAAAAGAAAAAAGGAAGCCCTGGCTTTCCAGGAAGCATATTTGGGTGTGCAGCATGGGTTAGAGCAGGCTAGTTTAGACAGAGCCTTGGGCTCTCTTGGCAGCTCAAACTTGGCTTTCAACAAGCTGGAATGAATTATAAAAATTACAGCAAGTTTCCCTTTTCCTTCCTCAAAAAAGGGATATGAAAATCACCAGGTTTGAAAGTTGGGAGGTGACAGATGTTCCCAGTTGTGTCTCTGGTCATCTTTGTTTTCCTGGGCTCATGGAGCTTGTCTTGCACATGAAGCCTGGGTACTGTGAGAAAGAATGGGTGAGAAGTTGATAGGTCTTTTTATTTAATAAAAGTAGCAAGAAGAGGGGCAGCAAAGGCTTGTTGCCAGTCTTTTCATTTTGTTTCTGTCCTGTAAAGTTTCAACTAACTTTAGTTTCTGGCTGATCCATTAGAGGTGTTGGTGAGGAGGCAGTACATTGCACAGCTGAAATTAAGCAGGAACTGTTCAGCAGTTTTTCTTTGTAAAAAAATTCCAGATAACCTAGATGAGTTGTAGCCCTCTCTCTCATCCTTAAGCCTTTTTGACTACAGGTTTTAGTTTGAAAATCATGGAATCATAGAGTGTTTAGGGCTGGAAGGGGCCTCCAAAGGGCATCTAGTGCAGCCCCCTGCAGGGAGCAGGGACACCCTCAACTAGCCCAGGCTGCTCAGAGCCTTGGCCAACCTCCCCTGCAATAGCTCCAGGGATGGGGCCTCAACCACCTCCCTGGGGAGCCTGTGCCACTGAGCCACCACCCTCAAGGGAAACAACTTCTTCCTGAGATCCAGTCTCCATCTCCTCTGCTCTCATTTCAACCCATTCCCTCTCCTCCTTTCACCCTTGGAAACAGCCCCTGGACAGACTCCTGGGTGCTTCCCATCATATTTCCAAACATGCTGGAACTGAAGCAATCTGAGAATCTCTTGTTGAGCTTGGATGCTGTCCTCAAGTGTGGAATGGGTGTCCATGAAGCATCTCCCACACCCATTCCTAAGGTGCTGGTACAGAGTAGAAATCTGAATTTAGTGATCCCAGAAACCTCTTCCAGCTACTGTTTTCTTTCCCAGCTGTATTTTTTTAAAGGAAAAAAAAAAAAGAAAATGAATGGTCCTTTGTAGTGAGTGTGACCTCAACGTTTTGAGGCCTGAAGCATATAATAGACAATTCAGAAATGCTTACTTCATGTGGCCTGGAAAAGGCAAAGTTCAGTAGGAAAGCTGAGTTCATCATAACACAGGAAGCTGTGCTGGGAGAACCTAGATTATATAAACTAGTTTCTGTGCCCATTTGTGTTCTTTTCATTTCCTTCATCATTTCCTATGAATTTCCTGTTGATGACCTGTGCCCTAGTTTGAGAAGATGAACTTCTGACCCTACGTGATAACATTTAAAATGGAATCAATTGGGATTTAAAATGGAATCAATTGGGCTGTTTATCTTACAAGCCAGTAAAGATGATGTGCTAAATTTTATTGGAGTATTAACTTTGCCTCTTACATTTTCACTGCATTTTAGAGGAAAATACCATTCTTTCTTTTCATAGGATGTCCTAAATCCTGCTCTCCTGATTCTTGGTTCATACAGTGACCTTGGTTTACTACACATAAGCCTTAATCTAAATATTATTTTTTTTTTAAGCAGGGTGAAACGGAAGTATTTTTTACAAAGTTTTCTTAAGATTTGTGTGCTTTTAGGTGTAAATACTGCATGGCTGGCTGGTTGAGCAGAGGGAACAGCAGCTTCAGAGGAAAGGGCTTAGTGGCTTTAACACTGAATTTGAAACAGCTCAAAGTCCATGTGTGAATTGGGCATGTCTGCTGCACATCTCTGAGAGGTAAGGGACAGATTCCACTGGCCAGGGAAAGTTCCCTCAAGGTCCCAGTGGTGCCCCAGCCTCTGGTGTTAACTTGAGGGCAGAGACAGATCAGAGGTGGGAGCAGCACAGCTCTGCTCTCAGTCCACACCTTGGCTTCCTCCCTTTGCACCAGGCCAGTCAAAATAATGAATTGAGGAATTCCATATTTAAGGAATATTGAGGGATTTGTGTTCTTTTCCTAGGTCTTTAGTCTGCTTTCGTGGTGAATTGTTGTGGTTACTCATTTTACAGTTGTACATGTTACATTGGTTTGTGATGGGAATGATGAGCAATCTTAGGGAGATTATGGGGAGTAGGAGATATATATGTGTATATATATGTGTATATATATGTGTATATATATGTGTATATATATGTGTATATAT